>OZ017738.1:354244296-354339296 GCA_963969285.1 Odontomyia ornata | reverse complement strand
AGCGTGTATACTTCGAGAATTTAAAATATCAAACACATTATTCATGTACTGGATAAATCGAACAGTACCTTCTGAATTAAGAAAATCTGGCAATTTCAATGTGTCTCTACAATATTCAATGGCGTCAGTAACAGAAGAACTTAAAGCTTGTACCGCAAGACTAACTTTCATTTGCTGTTTTTCGAAATCTATATGTGCTTTTTTCAACTTATTTGCTAAATGGAGCCCCTCAATTTCCTGGAGTTTCTGAAGCTTTTTAATGAAAGTCCAATCAATAACGTTGCTATCCTTATCAAAAAATGGCCCAGCTTCACCTAAAGAATTCCTTACAAGTTTGATCATATGTGACGGATCTAATGAGAGGCATATATCAGTACCATCGCAGAGAAAAGAGTTCTTTGAGAAACGTTGTTCAAATTTACATCCTAGTTCGGAAGCCATGCCAACGTTAGAAGTTCCTCCATCGAATGTAACGTTAACAATGTTTATTCCTATGCGAAGGAGCTCTGCAACAAATGACTCAACAAGAGATTTTTTTTGATCACCTCTTAAAGAGGTAATGAAGAAGTACCCTAAAGGAATTTTCCAGGTACCATTTATTGCCACCAGCAAAAAACAATAACTTGTGTAGCCAAAGTTTCCGGAAGTTCTTCGGATTCCCGAAGACTCACATATCCGTGATCAGTATCACCAACCAGCTCAACGTATCTTCGAATAGACATTTCATCTACACATAAATTGCAGACAACATCATTTTTTGCTGCCGCAAGAAGCTCGAGAGTCCTGAGGGACTCCGATGTGAACCCTGGCCTGCCATCAACACTTTGATACCATTTAGATATTGTCCTGGGATGAGGTAGGCATGTAGCGAAAGTTTCTCGGACATAATTGTATGCTCTTGGAGATAAAAAATTTAAAGTTAGAGCAAACTTTTTTAATGCCAAACAATAATTTCGAGGAACTGAGCAACGAGAATGTTTTCTTCTCACCCTCTCAAATAATTCGTCACTAATATTTGACCCTTTATGCCTCTCTGAATCGTCAACCGAAATTAAATTTTTTGCAGAGAGCTCCTCAATAAAACATGAAAAACATGAAAACATTTGCCAGTCTACTCGAAAAAATTATAATTTTAGGTATGTGGAGATACCATCTAAATTGACTTATCTTTCTCTGATGATATTCTATAAAATTGAATAGCTACTTGTAAACAAAAAACATGTTTTGAACTGAATTTAGTAAGCAATTCTTTACATTTGCGTATGAAGGTTTAAATTATTTTTTTATTTAATCAATAATTTAAATCACGGTTCATTTAATTTCATTAGCGAACAGCTCTCTATGTGGACTAGGTAGTGGCTATTATACCATTATACATTAATATTGTTGTAACTGTTAAATATTCAATCGGCTGTAACTTAGCTGTTTATTGTTCCATAATTGTGAAAATTTCAGGACATATACAATTGCTTTTAAATTGTAGCTTTTGAAAAATTTAAGGCGACCATCTTGATTTTCTAGGCAAAAATGTAAAATTTATAAAGTGTACTATTATTAACAAAGTTGAACGAATTTCGACTTTTGAGGTATTTATTGCCCTTGTACTCTTAAAGTACTTCTGTGATTTTAAAGATTTTTCAGGTCAAAGTTGTCCAATCGCGAGGAGTGGACACAAAATTTTCGTAATTTTTCCCTTCCCCTGCACCCCTCAAAGCAAAACTTTTCATTTTAAAACCTGTTTTGAAAAGTTCTCATCAAGACCTTTCATTTAATACATGCCCGTATATGGGGAGACCCCCCTTAAACACCTTATAAAATTCTTTTTGTTATGAAACTTTGAAGAGGGCGTCTTTTTGCACCTACCTACAAAATCTTGTGCTTCTAGCTTACGTAGTTTGCGAGAAAAAGTAGTGTGACACACAAACGGACGGACAGACAGGACGCGACTTTAGTAGGGTTTAGTAAAATGATTTTACAAAACCCTAAAAAGCTAATTAATTTTGCTCGCAGGTTATCCTCAAATACCGTACGCACCCTGTATATATTTATATATGTATGTGTACATATATATAACTCGTTTGGGATGCATAAATATTTATATATATATATATATATATATATATATATATATATATATATATATATATATATATATATATATGTATATATATATACATATATATATATATAAATATATATATATATATATATATATATATATATATATATATATATATATATATATAAATATATATAAATATATATATATATATAAATATATATATATATATATATATATAAATATATATATATATATATATATATATATATATATATATATATATATATATATATATATATATATATATATATATATATATATAGATATAAATATTTATGCATCCCAAACGAGTTAATTTTTAATTTATTCACCGCAAAACGGTTTTTCCAATTTTTGCTTATAGTTTAAAAATGATACTCACTTGGCTTAGCCGCTCAATGTCAGCTGAAATTCCAATTTCTGCCGGTAAATCCTTCACCATCGGATGGGCGCTTACTCCCTGAAAAATAAAGGAGTTCATTATCTAAGATAAAATTTTTCTTATAATATAAAAAAAGAAAATCGAAGCATGGCAACTAAAATTTTACGGTTTACATCAATCTCTCAATGTCATATTTATAGAAAGTTATGTTTGATCTTCAAAATTAAAAGTAAAAGTAATTTTAATTCTTTCAAATTAAGAGTTATGTTAAATCTTTCAAATAGAATAGAAATCTTTTGCAAAGACTTCGATAAATTGCGGATAATCGATAAGTAGTTGGCGGTCGTGCTGTGAAGCAAAATCCTTAGGAAAAATGCCCGGTTCCGGAAAAACGGAGTATTTATTATATGAAGGTAGCTAAAAAAAGAGTTTAAAGAACACTTACTTGAATAGAATCAGCATGGTCTTCGAATGGAACTTCACATTCCACAGGCAGTTCCATCCATTGAGGTTCATTGTCCGCCAGAACTCCACATTCTGGGGGAAGCTGCATACATTCTCGAACGCTATCTTCTCCCTGAAAAATCGAGAATTCAAATTATAGAATGTGAGAGCTTACTGCACTTTGCAGATGCTCATCTCCAATTTGATTTTGAAATGGCCCCGGTGTCAGCGGTTCCAAGACACGGAGTCCCTAAAAGTTACTGTTGGAAAATTCCACTTACTTCGGCTGAAACAATATATTGAAATTATCAATGGAAGCATTTTATTCACATTATGCAATTCCAAGTTTATATTACTTTAAGGCATACGTATACTAATTGTGATAACACAGAATGCATGATTATCAACCGAATGGAATGCATATTTTCATAAATGATGGAGAGAATCATGGCACAACGTAGCTAAAAGAGGGAATCTCAATGGAAAAAGAAAGAATTTAGAACTGGAAAGCGTGAAATATAAAAAGGAAAACTCCCCTAAAAAGAATGAAATCGGTTTTATAAAAGCGGTGCCACCAGTTTTTCCTTTTTTCTTTACTGATAGTGAAAATGCTTGTGGCATTTGTCTTTGAACGAGTAAATTGATTTTGCATCGTTTCCATAAAATTCATTTCAACTATTTTAAGGCACTTTCAAGTCAGTTTTTTGAAACCGTATGGACTCTGCACATCGAAACACTTTATTTTATAAAATTAATTGTCTATTAAACAAGTGAAGACATACAAATTTTAAATAAATTCCCTTATTTTAGGCCCCATGCGTCATAATCACATTAAATAAACGTGCCTACAGTAATATGCCCGCATTTATCTGTCTTTTATGAATTTTTCGCACGATCTTTTTGAAAACGTTACCTTATTCGCGTTCTAAATACAATTACAGTTATTTCAAACGGACACAAGAGTGCTATTCCTATATAAGACAAACGGACACTAGAGTGCTATTCCTATATAAGACAAGTCGCAAGTTCAAAGAACTATTTCGATGACTCGAAATTTTTTAATTATGAATGCTAAATTAATTTTTTTTTTAATTAAAAAGAAGGCGGTTTCGAGATGCTCCCGTATTCTCATTTGGTATTAGCTTATGGGTTTTGCATCAACTGATAGGAGCACGAAAATTGTAGAATGTATTTCCGATTTTGATTTCATGCATATTCAATTAGTTTTTGCATCCACAAATTTTATTAAAGTCCCATAAATTAATACCTGATAAGAATATGGGTGCACCTCGAAACCACCTTCCCGATAGTAAAAATTTGTTTCAAGTTTATAGTCAAATACATTAAAAATTAAAATATTGTTGGAAGACAATTCAGAACAAGTTGGATAGACAGACCTACGCTCATGTCAGAAGGGTTTTGTATTCAACTTACAAAATGCAGTCACCAGCAACGAATAAAATCAAGAAACATGTCAAGGACGATTTTATTGGAGAAGATGTGAAATTCGAAGATCATACTATTATTAACGAAGTTGACCGAATTTTGAATTTTGCAATAGGGTTTTGTATTTTAGTTCAAAACCCTAAAAAGTACAAACTAAAATATACATGAAGACATTATACAAAAATTAAAAAAAAAAGTTGCTCCCTTCTTCAGTGTAAACTATTTTCTCTCTGATACTGAAGAAGGGAGCAACTTATTCCCGAAATGCATATCGTTCGAAAAAAGAATTTGTACCTTTTCTGAATACAAAATCAACAAATAAAGGATTACTACTTCAATCAATAAATGAATATTTAAAGACCTTTATTTACACTTTCAAATAATATTTAAAGACCTTTATTTACACTTTCAAATAATAAACATTTTTTACTCTTTGACAAATAGGACGACTACGAGGACGACGATGATAATGATGTTGTCGTTGGTAATGAAGCTGATGTCGATGCTTGACTGCAGCGCAGTACGAAGAGACCTTTTGCGTTGAGCTCGTGCCGTCATATCAGATCAGGAGAATCTGAAAGAACGGCACGAGCTATTTTGTATTTTCTGGCAGCGATATTGCGGATTCTGCTCAGCCATGATGCGCTGCGAAAATCTGCCGCGGGAGCAGGAACTGCTTGCGGCGCGAGGAAGATGTTGTGGTTGGGGCGTCCCGTGCCGCCACAGTCACTCCCTCCCGAGTGAGCTTCGCGGTAGCTAAAGGAAGTGAGAACATGACTGATTTCTTCGTGGTAGTAGGCGGTAGCTGTGGCGATGCCGGTGATGGAGTTGATGGCTGGTCTTCGGACTGCTCTAGGTAGGCTGGCTTGAGGTGGTCGGTGGAAAGGGTTTTGGCGACGCCGTTAACATCCACGACGTAGGTGCGCTCGTTGACCCTTTCAATTACTCGATGGGGCCCGGAGTATGGCTGGTCGAGTGGCCTCTTGATCGCGTCGATGCGCCGAAATACGTACTCGCAGCTACTCAAATCCTTAAAAATGAAGGGGTGGTGCGTAGTATGCCTAGCTGGCGGAACTGGATGAATTCCCCTGAAGAGGCGGCGTAATTCGGCGACGAAGACTTGCGGATCGCTGGCTGACGTTGTTTGGGGCGTAAAAAATTCGCCCGGGATCCGTGGTGATGCACCGAAGACCATTTCCGCTGGAGAGGCTTGCAGGTCTTCCTTGAACGTGGTGCGCATGCCCAACAGAATAGCCGGAAGTGCCTGCAACTATGGCGTTTCGGGGACACATTTTAATGCCGTTTTAAGGGTGCGGTGCATGCGTTCCACCATGCCGTTTGCTTGAGGATGATATGGTGTGGTGTGAATGTGTGTGATGCCTAGGAGTCGGCTAAGCTGGTTTAGGAGGTCGGCTTCGAACTGACGGCCTTGATCCGACATCAGTTGTAGTGGCGTGCCAAATATGGTAATCCAACCGTCGAACAGGGCTCTGGCGATGGTATTGGCCTTGCAGTCACGCACTGGTATTGCCAGCGTGTGTAGCGGTCGATAATTGTCAGGCAGTTCTCGTAGCCTTCGCAAAGCGGGAGTTTGATTAAGTCGATGTGGATGTGGTCAAACCGCCCGTCCGGCGTCTTGAAATTGCCTAGCTCGGCGCGGTTGTGGCGATGGACCTTAGCTCGTTGGCACTGTACGCATTGTTTGGCCCAACGAAACACGTCCTTGCGCAGGCTAGGCCAGAAAAATCGGAGAGCGACGCTTTTTGCGGTGGCGCGCCCACTAGGGTGTGAGAGCCGATGGAACATGTCGAAGGCTTGACGGCGGAGCACAACTGGCAGGAAAGGTTTGATCGTACCGTTGGATTCAACGACGTACATCAGGTGGCCTTCTAATGTTAGCTGGCGGAGTCCTAGGCGGGAGTTCGTTAGGAAGTGAGGCAGCTGCGTGTCCGTAGCCTGGGTTTCGCGGATGGCACGCGCGGAGAAGGTGGTAGGTAAGGTGACAGTCTCCACCCGTGAGAGCGCGTCGGCGACGATGTTTTCAGGACCTGGCGTGTATTCGAGCCGCGTGTCGAACTGGCCGATGAAATCCAGCTGTCTTAATTGGCGAGGTGAGGCTTTGTCCGAACGCTGCGTTAGAGCGAAGGTGAGGGGTCGGTGGTCGGTGAAAATGACGAAGTGTCTTCTCGGCGGCGAAGACAGCCAGAAGTTCTCGGTCATACGTTGAGTAACGCTGCTCAGTCTCGGATAGCTTCCTCGAGAAAAAACCGAGGGGTACCCATGTGCCGTCTTGTCGTTGTTGGTCTAAGACCGCTCCGATGGCGGTGTTGGAGGCGTCAGTACGTAGAGCTAGCGGGCGTGAAAGCGTGAGGAAGGCTGATGTGGCTGCCTCGGCAATACTATTTTTGCACAGTTCGAAGGCAGCTTCAGCTTCAGGTGTCCAGCTGAGAGGTGCCTTTTTCTTTGTGCCGCCTTTCAGGAGCTCAGACAGTGGTGCTTGCGACTTGGCGGCGTGAGGCATGCAGCGTCTGTAAAAGTTCAGCATTCTAAGGAATCGTCTTAACTGCGAGGAGTCGGTTGGCTTAGAGTAATCTAGGACTGCCTGTGTCTTGGGAGCCGGTGGTCGAAAACCTGTTTTGCTGATTTGGTAACCGGCAAAGATCACCTCGGCCAGTCCGATTTGGCACTTCTCCCAATTGACCTGGAGCTTCGCATTTTGCAGCGCAGATAGGAGCTGCTTGAGGTGACGCTGGTGGTGGTCGTGGTCGGCAGAGAATACCAAGATGTCGTCTTGGTAGACTCGAGTGAAAACGAAGCCTCTTAGCAGGTGGTTGAGGGTTCGCTGCATAGTCTGGGCTGCGTTGCGTATGCCCAATGGCATACCAACGAACTCGAACAGGCCAAATGGTGTGGTCACTGCCGTTTTACAGACGTCCTTGGGAGCGACCGGGATTTGGTAAAAAGCGCGCTGGAGGTCGATGACCGAGAAAATTGAGCCGCTGGCTTCCTGAATGAGATCCTCAATAATCGGCAGTGGGTAGCGATCCGGCTGTGTGCGGGCGTTAAGTTGCCGGTAATCGCCAGTAGCTCGCCAACGGCCTCCGCTTTTGGGGACCATATGTAGAGGACTGGCCCATTGGCTTGCTGATGGTCGAACAACGCCTCGGGCTAAAAGGAGATCAAATTCGGCTTTTGCGGCGCTGAGACGCTCCCCTGCAAGGCGCCGTGGTCGTGCGAAAACGGGTGAGCCGTGTGTGATGATTTCGTGGTGCACGGGGTGGTCGGCGATTGAGGCCAACTCGCCAGGCTGGATAGTTGAGCGCTTGTACATGTCGATGACAGCCCTGTATGGGTCACCGATGGAGGGTACCAAGGTTGGTGGTTCTGCCGTGGTGCAAATGTAAATGCTGTGCACCGGTGGCGCCGGGCCAAGAAAACAGCTAGTTGAGACGTTGGTGCAGTCATCTAGGAGGCGTCGGTTCCGTAGATCGATCAGAAGCCCGTGGTGTTTAAGCGCGTCTGCACCTAAGATGGCCGTCTGGACATCCGCTATGACGAACGGCCAGTGAAAAGTCGACGTAACCCAAAATCCAGCGTAAGATTTTGGGTGCCGAAGGTGATGATGGGGGTCCCATTGGCTGCCTGTAGCGTAAGGTTTGGCTGTCTCTTGAGAGGCTCGGCGCAGAAGTGCTTTGGGATGATCGACACGACGGAACCGGAAGCTACCAGGAAGCGTTTCTTGCTGTAGCGGTCGATGACGTACAGGCGCTTCTCTGATGTGTCGTCGGCGGCGTCCGCAGAATGCAACGCCGGCGAGCTTAGTTTTCCGAGTAGTTGGATGAGGGTTGAGCTGGAAATGTGCACGGCGGCCTGTAGTGAGTTGCTAACGTACCGAATTTGTTGTGGTAAAAGCAAAGTCCCGAGCGGGCTGCAGAGCCTGGGGTGGTAGAACGTATCCTTTGGCCTCCTCGGGATGAGGATGCGTCTGTGCTGATGGTTGTTGTTAGCACGTGGTGTTTGCAGCATCTCTCGAGTCAGGCTGGTTAACTGGGCTATGGCTAGGCTTAGGGCCGCCAGTTCGATGGCAATTTGGTCGGGCGAGCTGTGCGCTGAAGAAGAGCCAGTTGAGGGGGTTTTAGTCCGCGAGGTTGGTTCGAACGATGAGGCCATTATTGCGGGGCCCATGTCGTGAGCTTCGTCTGCGACCGCAGCGAGTTCCTCCAGCGTCTGATTCTTAATCAGAAGCAGCATGCCCCGCGTCTATTGCGGCAGCAGGTCCAGCCATCTGATTCGCAGGACATCGTCGCTGACGCGTGTGCCGGCTAGTGAGCGCATGTGGCGAAGAAGCTACGATGGCCTTCTGTCCCCGAGCTCGACGCCTGTGAGGAGCTTATGTAGCTGGGCGTCGGGGGAGTCAGTGAGGCGAGAGACGATCGTAGATTTTAGCAGCTTGTATCTGTCGGTTTCAGGCGGTGCGCGTATGATATCAGCCACGTCAGCGATGGTGTCGTGGTCGAGTGCGGAGACTGTCAGGTGGTATTTCAGTGAGTCCCGTATGACCTTGTGAACCTCGAACTGGGACTCGATCTGAAAAAACCACAGCTCCGGATTGGCTCGCCAGAAGGGGGGCAGCTTGCACTGGCTGACGGCGCTGACCTCAGGAGTCGTCGACTGGTCGCTTGCCTGTGGACGGAACTCCGCGCCACTTTGTGTGGCGATGCGCGGGTCATCGTCATCCCGTCCAAGGACCATGCTTGCAGCTTATTCCGCTGTGTCCGAATCGGGGTCACCACTTTAAAGACCTTTATTTACACTTTCAAATAATATTTAAAGACCTTTATTAACACTTTCAAATAATATACATTTTTTACTCTTTGACAAATAGGACGACTACGAGGACGACGATGATAATGATGTTGTCGTTGGTAATGATGATGATGTCGATGCTTGACTGCAGCGCAGTACGAAGAGACCTTTTGCGTTGAGCTCGTGCCGTCATATCAGATCATGAGAATCTGAAAGAACGGCACGAGCTATTTTGTATTTTCTGGCAGCGATATTGCGGACTCTGCTCAGCCGTGATGCGCTGCGAAAATCTGCCGCGGGAGCAGGATCTGCTTGCGGCGCGAGGAAGATGTTATAGTTGGGGCGTCCCGTACCGCCACAAATATATAATACTAAATTACATATTTTTGAAAAATTCCTTTAAAGAAGTATTAAAACTTACTTGAATTAACCGCATTGAAGCATCACTTTGCACTCCTAGGTTGACCTCGGTGTTCGTTGAATCGAAAATCTGAAAAACGAAAAATTTTAATATTGAATTAATATGTACAAAAAGAACTTAACTTCTTTCAATCGCGCTGATCCTTGTTCTATTCTGAAATCTTGAAAACTGCCAACTTCCTGAAAAAAATGATTCTCAATAAGCCTTTATGATACACATAATAATTTAATTTTGAAACATAAATTAATCATTTAACAATTGTAAGCATAAAGATTTCATCGATGAATGCATACTTACTTCATTTATCAGCTCCACGTAATCCGCCGAAACATGCGATTTCTGGAACTCCTGAAAAAAATGTTTTTAGTGAATTCATAAAAATATTAACTTTTACTCACCTTTCCAATCACAGGCACAGCAGTTGAGGACAACTTGGGCCTTGATTGACTCCAATCAATATCGCCCTCCTTGAAATGGCGCTCGCAGACTCTATCAGTTTTCGGATTTATGGAGCATCCAACTCCTTTCCAAATAACTGCGGTCCATGCGCGTTCCATTCGCCACGATTTTGGAAACCTAGAAAAACAAAAATATTTTTTAACTAAACCGTCCAGTTTTCGAACTTAATAAAATAGCCCCCATATTGGAGGTGCACTGCACTGAGATCATTACACCGTATTTAAGTTTACTTTTTAATTTTATCAATTTAAACGAAAGCTCCGATGTTAGAAACGTTTACGATCACCTGCGGATTAGTAAAAAAAAAAAACTTTTCACATTCACTTGTTCTTAACATAATTTTGGACGAAGCCGGCAAAACTTAAATTTATGCGCGGAAAGTCTGCCTTGTACATAACCGGGACTTTAAATAGGAAGGTTTCTCACAAAAAAAACAATCTACATCGTTCGAAATGGAGCTTGAATCAATATTTAGTTTTGTTTTTGACCCGTGGAAAGAAAAATCGGAACAAAAAACGCACGAACACTTACATGATAAACAAATTTCATCCGCGTGTTATCCGAATGTTAAAACAGGTATCAAAACTATTTCGCCCGTGGAAATTTTTTAACTCGCACGTTACACACTTTGTTTTCACTCGAAAAGATTCGCGAAACATTCAAAATTATGTATTAATTCACACAACATACGGGAAACATGGACGGAACAAGAAAACTTCGCGTAAATTGCACCCGGACAAAGAATTTATTTATTCACTGCACTTTACTTACCTAAATAATGAAAGTACGGCGTGTCGCTCCCGCGTTGCTGCTCACAATTGCAGATTATACACTTCATTTTTCACTTTTGCACTGAAAAACACAAAGAACTGGTAATTTATTTTACTAATTTCAGAAATTTCACTACTCACTATAAATTTGTTGTCATTCAATTTGCAGAATTGACAACTGTCAATTTTTCTTCAGATGAAGATCATATTCGAATTCAGGGGTGTACAAGCTATTCACAGGTGATAATTTCGATCGATAACTTTTTAAATATGGCGCACTATGTATTTTGTTTGTCAATTTTATGAAGAGAAAAGAAGTTTGATAATATGACTATCCTAAACAAAAGTAGGAAATAGTAAACTTTTTTTGCTATTTCGAAATTAATTTCGAACAGTGATGGAGTTTGGACGATCATACTAAAGCTTATTCGTGAAAGCCCAAAAGCTTTCGAAAATTGGTGTGTACGTACATGAAATGTATGTTAATATTAAGTATTTATTAAGAGAGATCAGTGATTCATACGAGAAACGAAAGCACGCCGTCTCTAGTGCATATCTCTATGGTATAACTCAATGGTGTTGAGCGACTTCAACGATTTCCGTAGGAAATGAAAGCTTGCCGTCTCCTGTATGTACCTCAATGGCATGATATAAAGAATAACAAGGTATGCTCGCTCATGAAAAAAGCTTTTTATGTGACGCACATGGATCGGAGCTTTCAGATAGAATGCATTTGGTAGTGAATGTTATATCGATTTCAGGATTTGTTTGAAATAAAAAATTCATTTCCTAACTTGATTTTTACCTTTGTATTAATTTCATACCAACATAGATAAATCTTAGTTGAAGGAATACTATTATAATAAAAGCAATTGCTCTGCTTCGGTGTAGGTGGACATTTTCAGTTAATAAAATGTATGCAATACATTATCTGTAATTTTCCATACCTTTAAATTGATAAATAGGCAACAAAATCAGATATGCATTCCAATGTAAACAAGTTGAAGTAGCAGCAGAGTGCTCCTGCCAGAAGTGTTTTTCAAACAAATTATTAAATCAGACAATCTCCACTGAAGACTTACAATGTGGTTCATACAAAAAATCTTTCAAATGCGTCAAACAGTAGAAATATAGGTTTCACGTACTTAAATTTGCCACCATTTTCTTTCAGCCTTACTGACCCCATTGTCTGAGTACTCGAGCTTACATATCAATGTTTCGCATCATTTCTAATATTTTTTTCGGAAATCCCAATAAACCTGTACTGTATAGATTGTTTAGAAATAAAATAAAAGATTTTCAGGGGATCGTTAATTTTATAATTTTATTTAATTCAATTTCGAATTCAAGTGCAATCTACGAGACACGTAACGTTCACATTGACAAATTCTACGAAATATTTTCGAATTAAAATTTTCCAAGACTTAATTGCATGTAACTTTATTTAATAAAGGTAATTCGGTACTTTAAATATTATAAACATCACATAACTATTAGGTACATATTTTTCTCATCTTTTTATATTTGCCTTTATATTTAAGCTCTCGCCTATTTAAATTCAAATGCTTAAGTCTAAGATATGTTCTGCATCTATAAAACAGTCCTTAGGCTTTACTACTAAAATCAATATTGGCAGATAAAGTTATTAAGTTCTGAATAAATCCGGGTCTGGTTGTAATATTATTACAATTCACACTGGCAAAAAAGATTCTAATTTTGTTATTTCTTCTAGAAATCTCTCAGATAGCTTTATCAAACCACCTTCTGAAAGTTCATCTACCCATTTAAATGAATGTTTACTATTATTTAAGTTTTTTTTTTTTTTTTGGTCGGTATCCGGCTAAATTTTCGAGATCGTCTAAATGCAGCTCATCGAATTCCCTATCGTTACTGTCCTCCATTTCGTAAGCCATTTCGCCTTTGGAAATCCTGACTTATTACTGGTTCTTGCTGTTCAGCGAAATTAAAGTTTAACGAGCAGCCATTGTCTTTTTCAATATTTGAAGATTGCAAAATTGTTTCAGTTCTTCCTATACTCGTATATTGGAAAATGAAGTAAGACTACATTTAACTGTCGGAATATTATGAAATGCAATCAACTACACGGGAGAAGGTACTCAGACATCACGCAAAGCAAATGTAAATTATGGAAGTAAATTACCCAACAAATACGATCTTAATCTATATTTAAACTGTAGAGCTGTTGGATGATCATTTAGCCCTCCTTACGATCGAATTACGCTGAAAAAATTTTCTAATAACTCTTGATTAAGTCGATTTGTAAAAATATACTGCAAATTTTTGCTCGTTTTTAAATATGAAAGCAGCCCTCTTAAGGATTCGTTATTTATAAGAATGCCTTTTTGAAAAGGAAGCAGATGAAACTTATTGGGAATCCTTAGTTTTGCAATCATTTCATCAACAGCTCTTAAATCTTGCTCCTGTTCTTCCAATGTAAAGGCAAATGCTTTTTTACTATCACTCTTATCGATTTCTGGAACCTTAGCATTAAATATATCAAACCAATCATTCACCAACTATGAAGTCAGCACATTCAATCGCATTGTCGCTTTTCAGCCTACCACTTTGCATAAATCGCTTCAAGCAGCAAGCAACTATATGTGATAGGAGCTGTACTGCTAATCGAACGTTTAGTCTTGTAGCATCTTTTGCAGTTATGTGTGCGTAGGTTATTTTATGCGAAATTTTAAAAGTCGGATGTGCTCGATGCATCAATTATTTCATTGATTGGATCTATAGAAATACACTTGCCATCTAGGCCAAAACTAGTGTCCACAAAATGATTCCGCACAAGTTTCAGCAGATAAGGCGCATCCGCAAACACAAATACTTTTGCCTCCGGTATTTTAGGGTGAGGAAAGATTTTCAAGATCTATGGATAATTTTTTCCAAAGTCTTGATTACCAGGTCCCATATCTGAAACAACTGCAGCTACAATATATCCAGCATCATGTAAAGGCGAGATTATATGCATAAAAATAGTACCTGTCATATTGTACTCATAGTTGTAAAAAATGGGCTGCTTCCATTTTTCGACTAGCCCTCTTACTACCACAACTTGAATGTAGTTAGACGGTTTTATTATACTGTCATTTGGACGATCGTACTCGAACTCTGGTTTGATCTTCATTTCATCAAATGTTAGGACACATAACCTTTCTCTTTCATTCAAGTTTGATATTTCTATCAACTTGAGAACTCCCGTTAGAACACCAGGCTGGACGTTAATATTAATTGCCCACTTTCTAAGGGTGGACATTCCTGGCCTTTCTTATACATATATTCCATATATATATACATATATTCCATCTCATACATATGGATTTATTCCGCAATTTTTTAATTTGACCGGGAGTGAAAATATTTTGTTAAGGAATCATCAAATTCCTCCCGCTCGGCTTAATATTTTTCTATTTCGATTTTCAGATCATTATTTTATTGGTTGACGAGTTCCAATTGCTTCTTTAATTTAAATATTTCTAACTGAAGCTCACACTCAAAGCTTCCAACTGATGGAAATAAGTGCTTTAATTTAATCTTCTCATAATGAGTATTTACTCAGTTTGACTACTAGCATCCATATGCATTGACGATGTAGAACACGCCTCCAGCCTCGACTCTTTATCGGATTGATTGTCGAATCTAAATTTTACAACCCATCAATAATTTTAACTCAATAATTTTCTAAAAATTCTACTCGTCCTGTCAAGGCTCCAAATTCCATCCTCATGCAGCAATTTGCTTGAAATTTCGACAGAAGGTAGGAAATAGCTCAAGATGCAAAATCTAACCTATGCCGAAGTATACTTTACCATTCGTTACTTTAGTCTGGAAAGTGCTTTAATTCACGTTATAATAACTTTTATTTAGTTTTTGCAATAAGGGGTAGTCTTCACCTCTAAAAACAATAAGCACACCTCCACAGCTTTGAAGTGAATCGTAAGTAGAGCCTAATCTGGATGGGAATTGGAGGCAAAACACTATATTTTCCCTCATTGACTGGACTATACTGAAATATACTCACACGATTGTTTCATTTAAAATATTTTGCACTTCTTCAGTTTTTCCTCGCACGTTTCGGTCTCTCTGTTATTACTTTTTCTACCGATAGATAAACTGTCGGCACGGCACATCTATTTAGTTGTTTTTTACACGTGCTGTGATTGAGGAGTCTGCTCCTTATTGTATAGGAACTTTCCTCAAAGTGTATCGAGCAGATTCTTGCATTTTTAACATTCATAATGTCCTTATTACCTGCTAAAATCCACTCTTTATACAAATCTGATTTTGGGAATCTATATAATTGTCCCGAAAATTTTACTGTAGACCTTGCGTCATTATTATTATTACACCCACGAACACTGCAATACACCATCTTAATCTGATATTCAATTTTACTTCAAACAACAATCACACGCGATCAATGATTAAATATGCACAATCTACCTTGCATATGATATCAACCTTTGCCGATCCACCCGATCCGATCCATGTGACGTCACAAAAAGCTTTAAATGGCGATTGAGCTTTCGTGAGCGAGCATACCTTGTTATTCGTCGTACCATGCCTCTATGGTATGCTCTCTCACGAAAACTCGCTCGCCATTTTAATCTTTTATGACGTACTATGGGCTGCGTCGGCGTTTCTGCGAACATTGATATAGTTAAGATTCACACAATCGTCAAAACCAAAGTTTAAAGTTTAACACAAACCGACAAATCAATTATCAATAATCAATGATGGCCCTGTTGCATCATCCGCAACAGCAGAAACCGCAAGCGCTAGCTCAACAACAACAAATGCAATAGTATCAACAATTTATGTTAAGATTCAACTCAGAACCATCCAAACCCAACAAATCTTCCCACTCTACAATCAGTGGAATAGTATCAACAATGCGTGCTTCTCAAGTTCTATCAAAAATATTTCTAGAATTTAATTTGCTATGCCTTCTTGCCGTTCGCTTTCGTTGTACAAAAATGTTCTTTCACTTGACCATCCACATCTCCCACGTAGCTAACCTCAAACTTGCCACTAGCTCAACATTGTCACTTTGCTACGTAACAGTCGCTGAATTACACAAAAAACAATTAAAATATTTAACTTTTATTATTCTTAACTGTTCACGTTTATTCCCTATTGTAATGTTTATCAAATAATATACTTACCATTTTTCCTGTAAATTAATTCATACAACACACTTGCCTATCATCTGTAAAATTAAATAATAAGAATCATTATTTTGCACTACACTCACCTAGCATACAAAACCCATAATCGAGTTGACACACATTCCTAATACGTATCAAGTTACACATGTGCACTTTCACTTTCACCAAGTATGCACTTGCATCATGGAAAATGAACATGTGAACTAGCGGCACGCGACAAAGCATTTCTCGATGCGTGTGGCGCGTTGGGTATGGGAATACATGCTGAGTGTGTAAATGCATGCACTTTTTCATGCACTTTTAAAAGTAAGCAACTTGTAAAAAATTAGGTTGTAAGAATGGTATAAAAGAAATGTTTTTAAAAAATAAAATTCAATTCTGAATCAGAATTCTTGTGGATGTTATTTCGCTGTAATTTCGTAGCGCCTCCACTATTTTCGAGTTATACAAACGCCTAAAATATTAATCCTCGCAAGATTATCCTTGCACAGGAATAGGTCAGCACGGCAAATACTCAATAGATAGTATGAGTATGTTGCCAACACTATCTGCGGCCTCGCCGCTTATGTAAGGTTTTCTATAATTTAAAAATTTCCTCCTCATTGAAAACAAACTTTGAATTATAGTCCTACCGAGCAACATAACACACCAGAAATACACTATTAAAGCTAGCTTCTGGCATGGATTTGGCGGATTCAAAGTTTACGTGTGCTATTGCTCCACAAACGCTGGAGCAAATTATTATGAAAACGTGCCTGTATAATTGATGCTTTGAAGGAAAATATACAGGTAAGAATTTCAAAATAATTAATATCAACTTTTGAAAAATCGTTCGTTAGTAAAGTACCAAGCTAATGAAAGGACTGTAATAATGTATTTCTGTATTTTAAACTTAATACTAAGAAAACGTTGATAATTTTAATTAGTTTAATTTTTTCTCCTTTGCATTTTCGGGAAGTTTGTAGCGAGTTCGTGTTGGACCTCTACTAGTTGACTTTCAATGTGAAATAAAAAATCATTAGTTGAAAAAAAATTCTGTTCTAGCTTCCGAAAACTATCGACGGATGGAAAAAAGTTGCAAATGACTTTGCAGAACAGTGGAATTTTCTTAATTGCCTCGGTAGTGTAGATGGAAAACGTAAACTGATAGAAAAACCGTATAACTCAGGATCTTATTATTCTAATTATAAAGGTACTTTCAGCATTGTACTCATGGCCATTGTGAATGCTCAATATCAATTCATGATGATTGACATTGGGGCCAACGGACGAGTGTCAGATGGTGGAGTAATGAAAAATACAGCATTTTGGAGAAAGTTGTCAGAGAACCAATTGAATCTTCCTGATTCCAGAAAATTGCCTGGCATTGAAAAGATGTTCTCGTGTGTGCTTGTAGGAGATGAAGCTTTTCTGTTACTTCCAAATTTTATGAAGCCTTATAGTCGAGCTAACTTAACTGATGATAAACGTATTTTCAACTATAGACTATCTCGAGCACGAAGGATTGTTGAAAACGCCTCTGGAATTTTGGTTAAGCGATTCAAAATATTCCAAAAAGCAATTAAATTCTAGCCTGAAAAGGCTTGTAAAATAGTAATATGTTGTTGTCATTTACACAAATATTTGTACGAGAACACGACCAATGGCATTACTGAAGAAGGATCATGGCGAAAGGAAGTACAAGCGACTCTGCAACTTCAAAGAACTCGTACAGGTAACTCAAGTGTTCAAGCAAAACAAACAAGGGATGATTTCACAGACTATTTCAACTCATCCGCTGGCTCAGTGTCATGGCAAAATAATATTCTACGTTGATAATGCTATTAACAAGAATCAGTTCGAAAATCAATTCAAAATAAAAATATCCTTAAGCAGCTTTAGTAGTTCATAATTCATTCTTAATTGATAAAGTATAATATAACTTATAGCGTACTCGGTACGGTTGCATTTGTTGATATTTTTAAAGATACCCTAATGAATGAAGTTGAATTGGTCTTTAAAAAAATGTGAGTAAAAAATATGTATACTAATTGGTGTAGTTGCTATTACTTCATACATAAAAATCATTAGAGGAAATCTTGTCTCACCACAATAACGATAGCAGCTTCAAAGTTCGTAGGGGGAGGGAAATGTGTGAATTTTTCACTTACGCCCCTTGCGATTGGACAAGCTTGATCCGAAAACTCTGAAAAAAGTCATGCGAATTCAAATCAAACTAATTCAGAAAGATAAACAATGAAGTTCGATTTCTTATTTATTTATTTAAAGTAGTATTACTGTTATATTATGTACTCGTATAGATGAATTCAAAAGGAATAGAATGTAGATAAAAATTCTGCTGCCATCGGCATATCTTTTTGAATGCGAGAGTTGATGTCTGCTGAATTTTGGGAACTGAACTCAACCATGGAAGCTGCAGCTTGAGGGACTTGGTGAATAAAAATTTGAGGAAAGTTATATGCCTCCCTTAGTGCAGAGGGGCTCATGGCAGGTGATGGAGTGGTTGATGGAGTGGTCGAGGGAGTGGTTGATGGAGTGGTTGAAGAAGTTGAATACGGAGAATTTGATACCATATATATAGGTTGCATGCACGAGTTGTCCGAAGATATAAACTGAGCACCATGTCTACTTGAATTCCCCATTTCCGCTTCAAACAGGGTTTCGTTAATTTTTCGGCAAGCTTCCTTTGATCTGCAGGCAATCGACTTAATTTAAAGGCCCAACCTTTCGCCCTGATGTCGCATTCATTTTCGGACTTCTTAAAATATGGTGAGACTAACCCGACTAGCTCATCTGTTGAGCTGCTTAAATTCGTTTTCTGTTTTTTCCACAGCTTCGATCTTCAGTCTGCAGGGCGTTCTCCTCCTTCCTCTGCAGCTTTATTCGATTGACTTTCAGTCTGAAACCAAAAAAAATCAAGATTTAGTAGTATTTAGAGGAGAAAAACGTTATCAAGCCATCAAAATTAAATTTTTATGTCTAAGATGCCCAAAACTTTCGAGGGATGGAACCCACTTATGTTTTATTTAATATATATTGTGTTTTTGCCAATATTATACCCCCTGTAGACGCTCAACATGGTACAACATGGTCTGACTTCAATCTGCAGACGGTAAACAGAACTGAAACTTATTTACTCGAACTTGCTGTCAAAACTATCATTTCGATGTCGAATTTTGGCAACAAATGATGAGTCGATAATCTTCTAATCATTCTACTATGGATCATAACAGCAAAAAATATTAATTAAAATTACATATTCGAGTAAATGTTGACAAACTAGTCCGCGGTTACTAGCACATAGTACTAGGAACACAATGCTCTGCGCACAAACTTCGACGAAAATCAAACCAGCTTTGATTTGGTCGTACCGTTCGAGAGACCCAAAAGTCGGTTCGCGTACAGCCCCGTAGGCAAGCAGCATCAGCTCGAACGTGGTTTGCGTACCATGTTTACTTGTACTATGTACGAGCGTCTACAGGGGATAAATTTTGGACACTATCAATAATCACGAACAAATGGAACAGCTATTAATCACATATATTTAATTATTACAACTAACCTGCTTTTTTTGTAATTCCTGTAGTTTCGTAGAGATCATACATAAATAAATTTCACTTACCTCTGAACTCGCCGTTAGCGCTTTTTCCATTTGATCTAATAAACTTCATTTCCTCATAGTACCACGACTTTGGTTGAGGAACATCATTGGTTGATGCACCAGATCGCTTTGCGTTTTCTATAGCTCGGAAGTCTTTGTTGAAATTAGTTCGCAAGGAATTAATTTTCTTTTTTAGTTTATCAATTGTAATGACCGTCTTAAACAAATTTAGTGCTTCAACCATTCTTTTTATTTTGGTTGTAATAGCCTTCACTTTTCACCTGCCATAGCTCTGGAGAATCGTGATAGAACGTTATTAATAATAAAATGTACTCGGGTTCACACTCTAATTTTTCATTTACGTCGGACATCGCGTATACTTTCCCTCTTTGGTATTTGAAAAACGACTGATCATACAAATATTGATCAATATAGCTCTAGACGTCAATATCAGCCTCAATATAGCTTCCATCAATATGCTTCAATATGAATTTCCATCAATATGCCGTCAATACATTCGAAGCTCTCCTAGACGTCAATATAGCCCGTCAATATGTATTGATCAACATATTGATCGTTTAGGGGCACTTTAATGGATAAAGATGACCCGAAAAGCGTACATCCGTGAAGGTAGGTGGAATGGAAAGAAAAACTTTTGTTCTTCATTATGCGCTCTCTCGGTATGTTGATTCTTGAAAACCTAGAAGAATACCACAGGAAAATTCCACAATGTATGATGTCAGAGCGTATCTGGCCGGTAAAAAAAACCAGTTGCGGTACTAGAATCTGCTTGCGACGTGAGAGCTGCATCGCCGTCCGGATATTTTCAGCCGCCACCGTCATTCCCTCCCCAATGACCTTCACATGCGTTGAAGGGAGTGAAAACGTGACTTTCTTCTTGGATGGCTTGGGCTGTTTGTTGTTTGTATATTATATTCACTAGCATACATACATATTATTCATTACATCTACTACAAATATATTCCTACAATTTTAATGTCATTCAATATCGCTCACATTCCATCGGTGACCAAGTGAAAATAAAAGTGGAAGAATTGAAGTAAGCGATATTGATGACAGAATTTATGTAAGAACTAGGTTATAGAATTAGTATTTAAGCTTAACGAATTTATTGAATAAAATTATGGTAAAAGTCGAAACGCTAGTGTTTGAATCGTTGCTGTACGTCGCAGCAATTAACGAATTTAAAATAAGTGTCTCATACTCGCGAACAATTTTCGCGAGCTTTCACTCTTAGCAACCACGGCCGAGAATCTATGTCCTCCCCATCTTATCTGCGGTATAACCGCTTCAGTAGGTAAAAATGAGTCAATTTGATTTTTATTAGTAATTCACAAAAATTCTTTCGGCGGTAGCGCTCATTCATTTCATGTAGTTCCGGTCAGACCTGCTTTGGTTGACTCGTTTCCGAGGGCAGCAAAGGTGGTGGTGTAAGTGGCTGTGGAGGCGTTGGGCGCGGCTACTATGTTGCTTGATGGGTATCAGATTGCTCTAAGTATACTGGCTTGAGTTTTTCGATGGAGAGGGTCTTGGTGACGCCATGTAAGTCGATGACGTAGGTGTTGACGGTGGTCCCTCCGACGACCCAATCAGGTCCGGAGTATGGCTGATCGAGCGGCTTCTTTACAACATCGATTCGGCGGAACACGTTCTCACAACTAACCATCTCTTTGAATATAAATGGTTGGTGTCTGGCTGACCGGACTGGACCAATCGAGCTGAAGAGGCGGCGTAAGTCGGTGATGAAATCTATGGGCAGCCGGCTGATGTATTTTGAGGTGTAATGAACTCGCCTCGGATCCGAAGACTATTTCTGCAAGAGAGGCTTGCAGGTCTTCCTTGAACGTGGTTCTTAGACCCAGCAAGATCAGAGGAAGTGCTTGTAGCAGTGTAGTGGTCGATGATGGTGAGGCAGCTTTCATAGCCTCCACACTGTTGCAGCATGATTGAATCAACAAGAATATGGTAGAAACGCACGTCCGGCGTCTTGAAATTTCCTGGGTCTGCGCAGTTGTGGTAGTATCCCTTTGATAGTTGACACGGTACGCATTCCTTGGCCCTCCGGGATACGTCTTTCCGCAGACTTGGCCAGAAGAATTTAAGCGCTACGCGCTTTGAGGTGGCACGTCCACTCGGATGCAACAGCTGATGGACGATGTCGAATGCTTGACGACGGAGTGCAACTGGTAGGTAAGGCTTAATGATGCCGTGAAACTTCAGGTTGTATGCGGAGTAGCCGTCCAACACCAAGTGATGTAGTTTGAGACGGGGGCTCGCCAGGAGGTAGGACAACTGATCGCTTGTGTCCTTTGCTTCGTTGATGGCTCGAGCTGTGATTGCTGCGGGTATCGTGACCGTCCCTACACGTGAAAGTGCATCAGCGATAATTTTGTTATCCCCTGGTGTGTACTCCGCTCGCGATGAAAACCAATTGCCTACTTTGGCGAGGCGAGGCTTTATCCGAGCGTTGGGTCAGAGCATAAGTAAGTAGCAGCAAAGATCGCAAGGAGCTCGTGATCTTAGGTTGAAAAGCGCTGTTCGGTTTCAGAGAGCTTCATAGAGAAGAAACCCAACAGAATCCAAGTGCCGTGGCCATTGCGGAAAACGGTCTGATTTGGGAATTGCGGCTTGTGCGCTGCCCGGAGGCGAGTTTTATTTAAGAGTATGAAGTCTGTGGTATAGCGCCCCAGCATGTGCTGTAGCTCTGTACGTTAAGCATGACATTAAAAAGAGTGATTATTAACCGCAAGGAGCGTCAATTTAGTTCTTGATCGATACATCGACGTAAAAGCTAACCAGGGCTATGGACTTGTCTTTTGATAATGTTAAATTATGATAAATTGCACCAAGTTTCCTGGTTTTATTGAGAAGTGTGATGACGGAGATGCCGACATGTTCCAGGGTTTCTTGTGCGATAAAGTCGAAAGCAATATCTGCTGGACCTGTATATGTGTTGGAAACATTTGAATGTTTTATTGCCGAAGAGAATGTAACGTGTGGCTTTTCAGGGGGGCTTACAGTTGGATGAACATTCGATCCGAGAGTTAATTCTGGGAAGTCAGTGGGTGAAAAGAAGTATGAGGTGGGTGAGATAAATTGCACCCCTTTGGATCTTGCTGTTCTTTTCTCTGTCAATCTGGCCTTACGTTTTGCCCGTTCAGGGCATCCTGAAAAGCTCGAAGGGAGATCTTCGGAACCACAGAGAACACAAGATACCGCAGGAATAAAAAAACGTTTGAGGATGAGCTCCACGATTGGGTTTGCTAGGGACTTTCGGGGACAACTGCTTCCCTCGTGGTTGTTGCTGCAGGCTACACATCTTGGTGCGTGACCACAGTTTGAAGCTACGTAACCAAATCGTTGGTACCTGTAGCATTATGTTATGTCCCCTTTTTTTGTTTTTCCCCCCGGAATTTTGTGATTTAAAACGTATCGTACCCTGGTAATTTTGTCAAGGTCATCGAAAGAAAAAATGACATGAAAGAGGTTGAGTTTTATATTATTTTGTCTGCACCAAACAGTCGTAAGATTGCTTATTTCAAAGGAAATTGATGGTAACTGTTGCTGTATATCGTCTTGTATCTTCTGAACGGAAAAAAAGTGACACAAGCCTTTAAGTACAGCTACTGGTTTTCTGCGCTGTTGTGAGGTAAAAGAGTCACCGCCAAGGTTTTTTTATTTCATCATTTTGATCAAAAGGTCGTGCACTTCAATGTTATCTACAATGATCTTGTGATAATCTTCTCTAAATGACTATGCGATATTTCGCGTTAGGGAATCTAGCCGTGAAGAGTGCAATTGTGGGAGCCGAAATTTTATTAATAAATACGGATGAGAGCCAAGCATTTTTGGGGGCACGTGGGGTATTTTGTAGGTTGTTACATGAATTTAATTCATTTTTGAGGAGGTGGTACATGTTTGTCCTCAAGCCTATGTTAGTATTATTACCTGATTTCCGGCCTTTCTTCCTCGAGGCAAGCTTCCCCGTTGCCAGTTTAAAGCATTCCTCACCTGCTTGAAGACCTGCTGGAATTCCACGTCCGTTCTCGCTGCTTCAGTTGAATTTCTTGATGCCATTGCTACAGGATTGTTTGTCATCTCATGTCTTTCTGTTAGTTGCTGTTGAACTACCAAAACCTTTTAAGTCACGTTCGACGGCGTTTCGTATTTCAGACGATAAGAATGCGTTTTTCGCGGCGTTGCTCTTTGGTGATGAATTGAGCACCTTCGTTGGTGTGTGTTGTTGGTGACTGAGCGGCCCAGGCCGTTTGTTGCTATGAGACGAAACGTTGGTCCGCCGTCGGCACAGAATATAACTGGCTTCGATTCTTCGGGCGAAATCCACGTATGTCGCGATTTTAGATCGCACGTATGTCTTTGAGTAGTTTTTAATTTTATTGACTCAATAATGTGCAAGTATGGGCGCTAGATCGTTGACTTAATAAAGTTCAGCAGAGACAACTGACTACGAATTTTCAGTTTTTGAAAATTAACTCCCACACACATTTCGCGTCGTAGCGTCAATCCGCCATCTTTCTAATTATTCCACCGTGAGACTTCGCGGTCCGTGCATTCAATGAATTTTCACCCGACATTCGTGCAAATTAGATTCCATCTGAGGTGAAAATTTTGAGTTTTTAGTGCGATGCATCCGCTATTTACTTATTTCGAAGGCAGCTGCGAAGACGGAATTGGGGCGCAGCGCAACCATCCAATAAAATGGCGATGTGGAACGTGAACGCTTAACGCAGAGTATCAAGTGCAAATTCTTCGTCTATCGATAAGCTGGGGAACGAATTCATAGGATTGTGTCCGATCAAATCGATAACGTTAAGACGACGCAACTCCAAATAAAACGATATTGGTCACGTTTGAGTGAGTACTAGCTTTATTTATAACCTACTAGGTGTAATTTTATCTTATCGACCCCTGATAACAGGCTATCCATGCGGCTCGGGGAGTGTCAAATATACCTTTTCTGCATGTGCTAATTTGGCCTCAGCAATCGATTTAATTCCGAATTTCCATCGGGTCTCATTTCCCGAGTTGCACCGGAAGAATATAATGCCGCAATCGGACGGATAAACGAAATTTTGAAAAAAGCACTGCCCGTGAATGTAAAGATGATGTTGTGGCTGTTTATGCTGTTGCTGTACATTAGGTTGTTCATTGTGGCCATGATATTCCCTGGCAAAAGAACACAACTCACCTGAGATAAATTATTGGGATGGGGAAACAGCTACTTATATCATAAATAGGGCTTGTATTGTCGACTGACGAAACAACAATGTCATACAAGTTCGTTGCTGGAGTATGTTTTACTGATTGAGTTCACACCGAAAACATTCGTTTATCGACCCGACGTAAAAGTATATAATTAGTTCAAGAATGTTAGAAATAAAGTTAAACTGATAAGTTTTTTAAGAAAAGTTAAATTACGCATGTTTCCATGCTTCAAAAATAATATAAGTAGAGTTAACAATGCATTATTTTAAGAACATTTAATGCATTTTTATCCTAAATACATTTTGAATACGAAAGCAGCTCATTATTTCTCATCAGGCATTGCTTGATTCCATAATAGTAGCGAAATAAATATATACTCCATGCCTAATCTGTAGTTTGAACAGTTGGAGTAATTAAAAAATGTGAATAGATTATAAAAACACGTAATTAAATTATTTCTTCTAAATTATGTCACTTCGTGAATAGTTTATTAATTTGTGAAAGAAGTAAATTTTACCCATTGTGTGGATAAATAAATAGAAAAAATGGAAAGTTTCGCAAAAAAGTAGTTGAAGAAAATGATGTAGAAAGGAAACGATAAAGTATGATGTGTAATGTGTATGTGATTAGCATTGTATGATTTGCATACATAAGTATCGACACAATTTGAAAACCAAATTCTTCGGGATAATCCCAAACAATTTGTTCTATGAGTTACTGTTTAATACTCTCAAGCTGCTAGAAATTACGTTCATTGATTGTGGCATAGAGGCATGTGTTTTTTTATCTTCAAGATAAATTGATTTTGTACTAATTTCTGTCCGTCATTTGCTGAGGCCAATGACGTTTTGTTAGCTACCATTTGAACCTGAGCAATAACTTGTTATTCTATTTATACGAAAAACTTCAACAAACAATGAAAATCACGTTGACAGAAGCTTAACTACAAAATGGGTAACCGGTCTGCAAAAGTGACCCAAATTATGAATTAGGGCATTATCATCGTTCTGGAAATTTCATCAGATATAATACAACCCATGCCGTTCATATTATCACATCCTTAGCATAAAAAAAAACAACAATGAAAATTATCAGCCGTTTTTCTTAATTCAAGAAATGTGTCTAATTCGACGGGCTCGGTTTCTCGCTTCACCTATTGAGAACGTGCCAAAGCTCGATGACAATCTGCTATCTCCTTCCGGATTCCCCGGCACAGCTTCTGCGCTTGCCGACGAAAAAAGGCCCGCTCTGCAGGTGTGACGGGCAGGCGGGTGAGTCTCCTCAGCTCATTTAACTCCCGCCTTGTATGCTTCGGCTGGCCTCCGCGCGGCCGCTCCGGTTTGGTGGTAAGGGCGGTTGTGTCCAGGGGCGTGTTCAGCCCCCTGAGGTACCCCTCCTTGGTGATTGGCCGGGGCCCCGCTCGGGGTTCTGCCTGAAGCACCTGCTCCAAACTCCTAATTGGTGCCGTACGAGAGCGGATCGCTAGCCCGAGGTTCCTGACTTTGCTGGTTGTCAGTGGGTAGAGCGGCACGTAATCGCTGGCAAGCTTGAAGCGCAACGATGGACCACCGGGGTTCGGCGTGAGTCGACGCATACTGTGGCTGGAACTGAGAGTAAACCTCCTACGTTCGCCTGTAAAAAATTGACTTTGAATTCATGGTGGTTATACAGCGCCAACACGCTAAAAGCTAATGAGGAAAACGGCGCTAATTGCCAACACCTCATCATAAGCACTCGTAAAACTAAAACTCCAAATACTATTGAATATTGACTTGGACTGACCGGGCTCCAGTGTGCGTTACGGCATGTACGTTTGACGATGACTTCCATAGTTTGGCCAAGAACTTTAAATATTGTTCCCTCGTAAGCTTTTAGCCTCAACTCCCCCGAAAAGTACTGAATAGCAAATGACGTGCGTTCTCGTTCCATGGAACCCTACCCTAACATTTCGATGAAAATTCAAGGAAAATTGTAATGTCCAAGATGACTTGCAAGTTACTTTAAGGATTTTCCCCGGTGCTTTTAAGATTTTGTAAAATAATTTCCCCCTACACGTGCGGGTAAGTTCCGCCTAGGGTTTACCGACCCGGGAAGCTCTTGCGGAGATGGACGCAGGTGCCAACACCCCTTTTAGGCCGCCAAGTGAAAACGCGGCTTGCCTGAACTCAAGCAAATTACATGTCGCGATCCACAAGCAAAAAGGGAAACTCATTCACAAATTTCACTTCAGGTCCCGATGTAATGATATCCATTTTTATAGCAAATCTGGTGATAATCGTTACTTTAATATTCAATCAATTTAATGATTATCACCCGGAACTAATTTACTGCAATAGCAATAAAAACATTCGAAATAAATTTTACTTGAGTTCAAAGAATATATTTTTATTTTTAAACTTGAAACCCATTTCATTCACACCTTGAAATGTAACATGAATCGCATACGAAGACTCGATATGGATATTTATTCACACTTAATGTGTAAACCGAAATCTAATTTTTCCTTTTGCATTACGAATGGCACGCGACACTTGATATTCAATACATGAGTCACTATTGGCCGCATGTCGAAGAAACAAGCGTATGACGATATGTAGGGATGATTCATGTGGGTTCACGTGTGGCATTATCTGTGGTCAAGTGCTTTGGTTGCAGTAATAATAAATTAAGAATTGGGTCATTTAAAAATCAATGCAAGCGTAATTTATGACCTATAAATTTTTGTATTTTATGATTAGCTTGTAAGAAATGAAATGTATAAATACCAATGAAAGATATGAAAATAGAACCAGTTTTTACAAGACTAAGCGTCAAGTGTTTTACTGCGGAATCGCTGGGAATCGTAGCGATTTTATATTTTACTAGGACTCGCTTATAATTGTAGCGACCATAAAATTATTTCTTAGAAACCATGGTGTTTGCCGATTTTAAGATTCCTCGCCATATTTCTCTGCGGCCTAGCCGCTTGGTTAAGTGAGTGTACTGATAATTACCAAGTCAAAATAATAAATTTTAATCTTAATCCCAGTACAGAAGAAGCAAAACAATTAGAAAGTCACGAAGTATTATACGTACACTGTAATGCCAACAAAGACAATAAGTCCTTATTGGACCCAATTAATCTTTGATTAATTGGATGTACGCGTGAGGTTTGCAGATCAACAAGCACTTGTAATTTGTTGATCCTACGATGACTCGTCTCATAACTTCAATGCCAAAAAGACAATCAGTCGTTCTTGAATTCAATTGATTGAGTATACGCGTGAATCAACTTCTCTATTAAAATTTTTCTCGAATTTTAATAGTAAGCATAAATAAAATTTAACTTGAATTTGGATGTGAAGTATTTTTACAATACCTATGAGTGAACTCCGCCCTTTTTGCGGACTTCCTGTTCTCGAAAATGCTACCCCAATATTTTTATCCGGCCCACACAAACGCTGCAAAGGAACCAAAAGGGGATTATCTCTGTTTTGGAGCTCAGATCGCGTTGAAACACCAACCGAACCAAGGTTCATAGTTAGGTTGTTGGAGCAACCTGAAATTTTTCCTATCATTTTCAAAAGCTAAGCACAATTTTGTAATACCACTTCACTTTTCTTTGGGAAATTCTCTTTTCAAATCAATACAAATTCACAATATGCAAATAAACTTAAATCTACTTACAGATTTCCTACGTTTCGAAAAAAAGGGAGGCCCCCTAGACGTTGACGCTGCCGGATATTCTCCACCCCTTACACTTCTTCTCCTCCTTCAAACCCTTGTTAGTGTCCTCCGGTTAAAAATTACGCAAAACAACTCCTTGAACTTCCCTTGCTAAAGTCCACTTGTCGAGCACCACAAAAAATCCTTGAATTTACCTCACCTCGTTCAGCTCCACTATCGATAAAAGAAAAGAAAACCAACAGTTTATGTATTCGCGATTCTGTCGTTGTTACCAACTCGTGCAGCTCCACTTTCGAAAAGAGCCCGTAACCACTACCTCGAGGTCCCATTACATTTCGTATCTACTGAATATTCTTTTACGGCCGTCCCCGGGAATTTAACTTTGCGCTGCATCGTATAATGCCCGTGTAACTATCAGTGGTTGTTTAAATGCATACATTTATCTTTGGCTCCAACCTATTTGTGGTATTGCTGTTTGGTACATTTTCGCGCAATTATTGCACTTTCGAATACTCCTCGTTTCTCTTTTGCTACGCGACGAATGTCAACTACGATGGATGACAGTAGTCAATGTTAATATTTGCCCCCGTTGGCCGTCATCCCGCAAAATTTTAAACATTTGGATTTACACCGTCCGGCTTGGTTAATGTCACCACGGTTCTTGATCGACCATCCGGCGATTGCGTTATGTAGCTGTGACGCGTGTGCCCAATTTTTTCTCCTACTCTTTACTATCTTGTTTCATCGGCATATTTCAATTCACCGACATATTCCACACAGCTTTTAGTTGATTCAGATACGCGATTATGTGTTACTCCTACTTGAAGTTTGGCGCATGAATACTGCCAGAATTGAAATTACCAATAGCGTTATTCATATATCAGATAAACCTAACAGAGCCCTTTGAATTAAAAAAAGCTGGCAATTTAATTGTCTGATTGCAATATTCAATTGCATCGGCAATTGAGGAACTCATCTCTAAAAATAACCATAAAACGTAATCAATATTGGCTCGAGTCTATCTCGACCACTCATTCGCTTTTTTTTTCTTTTCGGTGCATGATGCGATTTGCCATCCCACTGGGAAATATGGTGCACTCTTCCTACTTAATACCAACAGGTATTTCGTTGAGTGTCGGCCAATATTACTATGCATGCAACAAAGTTTCTAGAATTTCCTTGGAAAATTATTTTTTTCTACATCATTTTCTTTAGACTAGTTCTGAAAGAATTCCGAGTTCCGAATCTGGCACACTGGGATTTCACTTACTTTTGACCGATTCATACACACTTTCTTCGAACTTCGAGTTTTCACGAATAAGTTTCTTTAATTCTATATCTTCCTGAACATTATCGGCTTGCTCCACATAAATAAAGATCGGACTAGATACACTTTGGCTACAATTCACTCCTGCTGCGCTGTTATTTGGAAATTCGTTTTATTTGGAAATCATTTTCACATAACAACGATGACGACTTATGGAATAACAATTCCGACGCTATATGCATTAGCTCTGACAAAATATCTCAATTCAATAGTATGTCGTATAGATCTAACGATAAATACCATTGAAAACATATTGACATGCATCCATAGGTTAACGGATCAACTCGACGAACTGTATTTATTTGAAATTATGAGAAAGGGGTTAATGGTTCCACCCTGATATATTTTGTAGGAAAAGCAGAAGAAACAGTAATGATTTATGTCTCTTTTTTTTGGAAAAACTTTGCCTTTTGATTTGATGAGGTACTAACTATTAAACTTAAAGGATGTTATTTTCTGAGTGATGAATATTGTTAACGCCAAGGTATTCTATCTTGAATTCAAGTCGTCACTTGTGACAGGAACTACCATATCGACAGGGTGGTTTAGGTATATCTCTAACCCAATGACGATATGTAGCCTTGTTCACACTAGAAAAGACCTGGGGAGCCACAGTTCCTTCCGTAATGACGCTTGAAAAGTTTGACCAGATGAGCCTTGATGCGTTGCCGAAGTCCTGGAAGCCAAAACCTTCGTGCTTTTATCGCTACTATGAAAGGAGTATAGAAATCCTTGAAACCAAAGCCTTCTCAAATGGTCTAATGCAATGCGTTCCTTGAGGTTACTATGAATACTGATCTTCATTTTTGCTTACTTCTACTTTTATACAATATTCTTATTTACCTAGAACTATTGTCTTAATTATACTGCGTAAAAAAATGTTTGTAAGTTAATATTATTCATCCACTAATGATTGCTTGTCGATTAATAACATAAATGCTTATCAGTGTACATTTTCGTACTGTGCATGAATCATACTCATTACTATTACTTATCTACTACTATACTCGTATTGATAACAATCGAATTTAGTTGAAAATGTTATACTGATCTTTGGTTAAAATAATTATGCTTCTCAAGTTTTACTAAGTTAAATTTGAATATATATTTATTAACATACCTTACTAACATATTGCAATATCGCTACTTTATTGCTTCACAACATTTAAGTCATAACTAATTTGTTAGGACTCAACAAATATTTCGTCAGTACGAAGACTACAAGCCAATGCAACCTTTGATTTCACCAAAATGTCCAAAATTTTGAAAGTGTTTGCAATAAAAACCAAACTTATTTTGTGTACGGAAAAAAACTTTCATGACAATCCAAAAATCACAATATGATTTAATTTACTTCGATCTTGCTCGATAGACTCTACTTTAACAACTAACTAACTTTTTCTTTTGTTTGCAAAAATTGGGTTATTCCGCTTCGGAGAATTACCGCTTCTTAGAATTATTCCCCGATTCGAACATTTCTTGATTCAAATTCGACCATCTTTACAATCGGTAAACTACTTAACATTTTATCTTTGCTGGCTTGATCTGTGTTTGGCAATTGTCATGTATTTGACAATTGTCATATGTCTGTTTACAATTCGACGTAAACATGTAGCGTCGCGAGTGAAATCGCAAACATTGTCCCACGTTTGCATCGTGTTTTGGGCGTTTTCGTGTGCTGCAGGGACCTTCAACACTGTCAGATAAGTATTTTGTCTTTTTTGTAAAAAAATACCCGATGCTTTGTGGTTTTTTTATCTTTCAGGTATCCTGTGAAGTTGCAGCTACAACAGAAAGGTTCTGCGGTAAACCCAAATTTTCCACTTCAATGTTATGGCACAATTTGGATATGGTTCTTAGGTTTGGCTGATATATCTCAAAAGTGGTACAAACGTAATTATATGTCCTAGATGATAAATAATTAAGACTAAGAGCAATTTTTTTTTAACACTAAACCTACCGACATATTATGTATACCTTTTTCTACCGATGGCGGTCAAATGACCGCTTTTGAAATAAACATTATAGACTTCTCCAATTGATTGTAATTAATGCAGAATTTAGTATTAACAATAAACACAAAATGATTATCATATAATAATTAAAAACAAACATTTATTTTTCGGACTTTAGGAGTACATTTTTAGAAAGAAGGCTCGAAACTGAACAATTATATGTTACTTCAGTAACTCACATACATAGCGTTATTCAAACTAAAATAAAAGTTATTCGTTGTCGCACTTTTTACAGATGGAGGGTCTCTCCCGTAAACATTTTCCACAAACATATTTTTTACATATGGAACAAATGTTTATTGCTTTATTTTTTTTTTGCAATATCCAATTTGACACGTTTTTCGTCTTTCAGAAATTTTGGTAGAATCTGCTGAAGTTTTCGCCATACTTTCCATTTTTTCTTGTTCATGCATATCGCAGTATTCGGTGGCAAGTTCCTCTGCCAACTGAAATAAAAATTCTTGTCGCGATATCCTTTCTCCGGTTGTTTGCTTATATAGGATCCAAGCATTTATAGCAGCTAAGTCCAGAATGTTGAAAAATACGTGGACAGGCCATCTATTAGATTTAGATTTTGTGCTGTACTTTCTAGCCATTTGGTCTGTCATATCCACGCCAAATTTGGTGTTATTATAAAAAGCTATAGTTTCAGGTATACATTTACCTGTTTCTCCAATTTTCACATATTTATGCTTCGAACTGAGTAAGAGAACTTTTTTGTTCGGTTTGCTTTTGTAAATTGTTAGAGTACAATTATTTGATTTATAAAGCTGCGTTGAAAAACGTGCCATTTTGTCTTTCTTTTCTTTTGCAGGTTTGGGCAATTCCCTCTTATTCGCCCGAATAGTTCCTACTAAGGTAGTTCTTTTTGATAAAAGGTTTGTTGCTAAAGATGTGCTTGTAAAAAAATTATCGGTGGTTATATTTCGTCCGCACCCTATAAATGGTTCAGTGAGTTTGAGAACAACAAATTCACTGAGTGGTATTGCTGATGGCCTCGTCTCATCTTTTCCCAAATATGGAAATCCATTCACAAAATATTTACTTTCAACGTCCGATGCCAACCAGAACTTGATTCCGAACTTATCGGGTTTATTGGGCATATATTGTGTAAATCGGCATCTTGATTTTGTCGCAAATAACTGTTCATCAACAGTTATATTCGCACCTGGTTTGTAGCAGTTTTGACTATTTTCTATGAATGCATTCCATACCTTGGAGATGAGAGCAAATTTGTCAGTCTGCAGACGCTGGCTCCGCTCGCTTCTTCTATCAAAACGAATAAATCGCATAATTTCTGTGAACCGATTTCTGTTCATTGTTCGTGAAAAAAATGCAGGACCCCATTTCTTATTCCATAAATATGAAACGTTCAAGTTTCTTGCTTCATATGCACCACGTGCATATAATATTGCAATGAAAGCATCTAACTCTTCTAAAGTTATACTCCATTCGGATCCTAAAACCCGACGTGCTTCTGATTCTGTGCACATTTTTATATGATTCATAATTCCCTGGTCTAGTATCAACGAAAATGCACTCCGTACTTTGCCCTTCATGATGTTGCGTTTCGCATATCCCGTTGGCCCTGATATTTCTCTGAAAAAAGTATGAAGTGGAGATCTTCCAGGTCCAGAACCTTGGTGAAGTTTTTGCCAAACGGTTCCATCAACTGAAGTTTCAATATTGTGATCGTTTTCTTCGCATTCATCTTCGGAACTAGAGAACAATCTCATTCTTTTTCGTCCCCTTTGCGTGTTCACAATGTTCTCTTCCTCATTATCCGTGTCGAATAGCTCAGAGTCAGTTTCTAATGGATCATATATACTATCTTCTCTCCCAGAATTTTCTTCTTCATCTACTTCAGAGCATAGTTCGCTTATATTATTTATTTCTTCCAGCAATTTCTTATGCATTGACATTTTAGAGCTAAAATTTTGAATTTGTATTGGAATAATTCACCAATAATATAATGCAGAAATTATTACTTACTATTTTTATTTGTTTATTACCCAAAGTTTGAAGCCTATTTTTTATTATTACAAACAGAACTAATCACTTCGCAAATATTTGTAATGCCGCGTACAGAGCAAGTAATCTAATTTGAATGATCGCTATTTTGCCTCACCTCGTGAGTTACTTGCAGTCGCTCTGTAGCCAGCATAAAATAACTGTAAGTGGATAGCTTGTTCCTAGAACACAATCGGTTGACATTTCTTGGAAAACTACAGTTTTTGTTTGAATTTCAATGTAGATACCTGCATAAAATTTCATATATATTCTAGCGGTCAAAAGACCGCTCAGGGTAGACAACGGTAGAGTACATATTATTATCAGGAAAAACGAAAGAAGAAGAGAAATATATATTGAAAAATCAAATAGCTATTTATTATAGAAAAAGTCGTGCAGTAAGTTCAAGAAAAATAAATTCCTGGAATTCAACAATTTTGATTAAAGTCTCAAAAGCGGTCATTTGACCGCTCTGGTAGGTTTAGTGTTAAGTATACGAATATGACAGAGGCACAGAGCTTCCACGAAGTTTTTTATTCACCCTCTCAATTAGTTCAATACCAACATAAGACCCGTTCAGCCGTTTTAAATCATCAATTGATATTAAATTTTGTTCTGATAACTCTACTATTTAAGGAACCTCCTGAATCCACCGCACAGCTCCAGAACATCGGTGCCTGTAAATATTCTCGTAGAGCTTCCATTGGCCCCACCAACTCTAGATGAAGTTTGTTCCACCATCAAAGCCCAAAAGAATAATAAAGCGCCGTGTAATACCTACACCAATAAATATTTATAAATATCATACTTACATCTATAAATTTAAATAAATACTCACATTCATATCCATACACTTCCGTAAACAATCATATCAGCATGCAAAAACAAAAATACGACAAAGATACTACATGCCCATATCCATATCATATTACTCACTCGCAATGTCAACACAAAACCTACAAACAAGCAAACAGTCAACTCATTCATAAATTATTGCATTTGAATCTATGTGCTTACGTCTGTACATGCACTTGAGGAAATACTATGATTCATAAGACAAAACTGCATACGCAGATATTCATATGAATATACCCATATTACGCACATGAAGAAAAGGTCGCGTGGTTCAAAAAATTGCAAACACATCAAAAATGTTTCAATGAGAATTGAGTAGCTTAGGTCGATATATTGCGTAGTGATAAATGGCACCAATAAATTTATCGAACATGAATATATGGATATAAGTAATGTAAATTTTTGGAGTAAACAATTAGGTCAATTATTTTGTAAGAAGTATATTGTAAGCTAAAATTGAATATAAATGGTCGTAGGAAAATTCAAATAAAACATTCTTGGCAAGATACTCAGCGTGTATTATTCATTCTGATTATTAACCCTTGAATCAAATAGTCGCGAAGTTATTTTTGTAGACTTAGTAATAACGGCGTCGTAGTCAGTAATGCCCTCGCCATTATATCTGCGGAGCAATCCGCTGTTTAGGTGAATATAATTATTGTCTTAGTAGGCCCTTTAACTTATCCTAAAGTGTTTAGCGATCTTACGGATAACCGTCCGCAGTCTTTCACTGCTGACAAGGAAGTTAAGGACTCATTGCAAGGCAATTGTGTCCACTTATTACAGCCGGGCATCGACGCGATTCCGGTGGAGCTTATAAAATTTCAGAAAGCCATTCATAAAGTCATTCAGCACATTTGGCAACAAGAACACATGCTGAACCAGTGAATTATATTCCATATCCATGAGAACGGTGGCAAGTTACAGTGCTATAACTACTTTGAACGGCATACAAAATATTTTCGAAGATCCTAGAAAGTAAAATCAGATGATACGCCAACAATATTATTGAGGAGCGTCAACGTAGCTTTAGAACAGACAGATCGACAATATACCAATTGTTTTCAGTAAAGAAGGTACTTGAAATGTTCTGGGAGATGAACAAAGACGTATAACAAGTATTGGTTGACTTTAAGCAAGCATACGACAGTATTGATCGTAACGTATCGTACCAAATAATGCTATGTTTTGGTATCCCAGCCAAAGTAGTCCTTGAATTTATCATGTGAAAAATTAGCATGTGTGAAAGTATATTTAATTATAATTTCCTTTGTTTGCTCCGAAAAGAAACAATAATTAATTAATTGTTGTAAAGTGTCGAATTTTGATTTCGCCGTACATCCAGTTGACGTTTTGATCAATTTCGCCCATTTTCGTTACCTTATTCAATTGCTAAGAAACCTAAAATATAATTATTTTCGCATTTAGATATAACTGTCATTATTAGAAGCTATCGTAACTGCCCCCAATTTTCAATTCCATTTTCATTGACAAAAATTTACAAAACTAATAATATTTATCGCATTTTATCGATGAAATTTTGAACATTTGAACTTCAAATTTCGCACACACATTTCGATACTAAGATGATATACATTTCACAAGATTTACGTTAACGATAAATTGGTACATTTGAATATATCGAAAAATTTACACGAAGCTTGAATTCGGAAATCGAGGCCACTTAGGACAGTTGTTCAATTAAGGACAATTGTTCAATTGAATTTAATATGAATAATGGCGGTTAAAAAATCAAGTATAATATTTCACCCGGTAAATTCACTTTCACTACACACATTTTTCTTTAAATTTTTGAAACACGAGCTTACTGGACTGTATCCAATTTCACTAAGAATTTTTCTATCACTCGATGAAACACTGCCCTAAATGCCACGAAAAAAAATTTATACGATAGTCATTTCAACTTACCGAAAAAAATGAAACTTTCCCATTGTCGCTGTCCAATGGCTGGATGTTATCGCACAAAATACATTTTAACGGCATATTCACTTCAAATGAAGGTGTTTGAAGTTAATTTTACTCTTTATTTTATACAAACAATATTTAGAGTCAATTTTACTCTTTGGATTTTATATGTTACGATCATTTTATTTTACTGAAAATAACTTAACAATACTTGGTAGTTGATAATGTTCCAGACTCGACTGGATGTGGTGAGCTGACTTTGACAGCGATACTGTGAAGATGAACTTCGTCGTATTTGCCTGGGTTCTTTCTTGTATTTTGACTTATGAGAACCTAGAAAAGCGGCTCAAGCAAGTCCTCTCTATGAGTGTGAAATCCGTGGCAGGCAACAATTTCGCGGGGGGCGAGGATCTGCTTGTGCCGTGAAGAGTGCGCTAACGTGGGGACATTCCGTGCCGCCACAGATGTACTACTACACTAATATCACAAAAACTTTGAAATACTTTGAATAATTTCACTCGCGAATGAAATTGGAACTAACTGTCAAATGTCACTTTATAACTAGATGTTTGTTCCCTCGCAGCCAGCTGGTTTGTCATATTCAAAAGCAGGGGTGTGTAAATTAGTCTAAAAAAGCATTCAGATTGTGGCACGAGGATGAAGTTTCGGGTATTTAGCTAAAACAATGGCAATTGATCAATTAGTATTTAATATTTCTATTCAATGGGGAAAATAGCGCTAGAAGGTGGAATTTGAAGGTTTTTTCCGATTTCGAATTGATTTCGATAAAAAACAAGTTAGTACATTCCTGATACAATTGTTTAGTGGAATGTGCGTAAGCTTTCGAAATTTATTGTGTACTTATACGAAATGCATGCATGTATCAAGCGACTTCCTAAGTTCGAAAGGGAAATGAAAGCTCGCCAACTCCTTAGTATAACTGATTAAAATAAAAGCACAATGCAATGCGATTTACCCTTTAAAACTTTTTATATTTTTTAAACCCGTGACAGCTGTTTCGGTACGTCGCACCTTTTTCTAGTCCATACGTTTAAGCCCAAAACTTCTCCGAGCAGGCTCTGCAAAATTTAGAACAAAATATTGAATTCTATCAAAAATTCATCTTCAGTCATGACGCTCAATTTTGGAATATTAGCTACCTTGATGAACAAAATACGCGTTATTTGATAAAAATAAACTCACTAATCTTAAAATGTTTTCTTTGCATTTGTAAAGTGAAAATATTGCTGTTACAGTCAATTAAGGTTGCTAGCGTGCCATGTTGGAAGTCTGTTTTTGCCCAGCAATGGATGGCGTTGGCATCGTTGCTCTAAGGATATCAAGGTTTCAGCATTTCGGTATGACATACCAGACAGCTTGTCAAAGAATCGATCTGTATTAATGAGGAAGTTAAGAAATCGTGTAATCTTATCGTGGTGTGCTTGGATTCTCGCTCAGCTAATGCAGTTTAAAGCCATTGAAGTTTTTTTTATAGACCCTCGTCAAGCTGCTGGTTAATACTAACAAATCAGTATAAGTATAAGAGGGAGAAATAGGGTTAGGGTATAAGAGGGAGAAATAGGGTTAGATGACTCTAAATTGAATTGTTTAGGCCATCGATCAACTAAACTCAAATTTTAATTTTGAATTTGTTTATATTTTGGTTGAAATAGTATGAAAATTAATTGCTGAAAATTTCTAAATTATTGCGCTTAATGTGAAATTAAACTTTGAGTGATGCCGTTATTTAAAATAAATTTTTGTTGTAAAATTTCTCTTTTTATTCCATTTATCAAATTGCAGTCTTCAATTTTTATAGAAAAAGTTACGTACACATCGAGGAGAGATCTACTGCAAAAGTAGAGATATGTTACATTACCCAAACATCTGAGTCTGATATTGAACACTTATAATGTGAAAGCTGTTATTTTCTATATTTCCTATGGAAATTTTGAAATAAACGTTTATCTTGAATTTAGTATATTTATAAAAACGGGCTGAAATTTTCAATAAATTATATTCATTGCTGAAAAAATTCTGAAAATCGCTGAATATACGTAGCCCCAAAGGTATTTCCTTCTTTAAAAGAACCCAGGACTAATTTCAAGAAAAAATTCATTGTAGGAAACCCATTCACGTAACATGTGCATTAATTTTCACGTGGCTGTCCCAATTATTTTGTGTGTCATTCAAAAACAGAATCCATGCGTCCTCATTAGAATTTCAAAATTTATAATGCCAAAATTATTACTTGACTATGATTATAAAGGTGTAAAATTTTTTCAATTGAGAAGCAACAGTATTAGGAAGACTAGTAATCCGTTTACTTGCATGGTCATCAAAGTCAAGCAAGGTAAGTTTGAGTAGAACTCATATAATAAACGTTGAATAATGTAGTCTTGGCAGTTTTCCATCAACAGTTTTTTTCTCAACACGCATTTGAATCAATCTGTGGTAAAAACACACATCAAGTATATGAAACGGCTCACTTGAGCAAAAAAAAGTGTATATCAAATCACTACACAAAATTAACACATTATAATGCGTTCATTTAATTTATTTATTTACACTATTTTACAGATCCGTGAATCCAATTACAAAATAGGTAATTAAATTTAATATAATATAATACATGCAAATAAACAAAGTTATAATAAGAAAAAAAAACAAGAATATAAAATACCAATAAACTATTGGAAGCTAAGCAGAATATTATGCAATATGCTTTAAAAGCGTTTAAGGAATGTGGCAGAGGACCCAGCTGGATCTCATTGTAACGACGTGATACGCGTACTAAAAATGAATAAAAATAAATATCGGTACGAGCAAAGGGCACAAAGAATATGTCTGTTGAACGAGTTCTTGAGGTGGGACGTATATAAAGCCTTTCCCGAAGGTTGGATGAAAGAATACCGTGATATAATTTAAATAAGCAGCACAGGTCTAAGTACTCTCTCATATTTTTGAGTGATGGAATGTTTAGGATCTGTAAGCGCTCATCGTAGGAGCTTTAAGTGAGGCTATATTTGTAGAATAGAGATAGTGTGAATTTATGCTGTACAGTTTCAACAACATCCGATAGATTGGTATAGTGAGGAGACCATACTTGGGAGGCATACTAAACTGCAACTACTGGTATACCCTCTACAATAGCCTGCCATTCTTCACATTCGCGTCTTCATATCCGCATGGAGTTTTGGCTTTCAAGAGCTCCTTTTGAGACAGTATTTGAATATTTGTTCCTAAGCGGCCTCTGTTTACAGTACCCAGAGTGTATATTCCTGATTTTGCTAAATGATCAATCAATTCAGGAGAACTGTAATAATTACCGAAGCAAATTTTGTAATTTTGCTCTTTAGGAACACTTCGACAGAGGCGCATCACTATCTTACTATTCGCACCTAAGTCAGGCTCCTCTGTCAGTCTCATGTCGGGGTTATTTTCAGTACCCGAGTAGATTACAAAATTATATGCAAAACCGGTGTCATCGCACAAAATTAATAGTTTGTATCCCCATTCATGAGGCTTATTTGGGAGATATTGACGCAAAAAGTTACAGGCCTTAGTGACACACATTTGTTCCTCTACCGACAGAATTTCTCTTTTCGGGATGGTCTGACATTTTTTTTCAAAGTTTGTAGAATGGGTCTGATACGAAAAAGGCGATCATTTCCTGGTTCCCCTGTAGGTTTAAAATTTAGTTGTCGTTAAAATGTATGAACCGACGAATTTTTTCAAAATATGTGAGTGTCTTACAGTCATAAATTGATGGCATACCTAATTCAGTGTTCCAAAACGACCGTATATTCCACTGCGAAGTCAATCCAAATAGAAGACAAATTCTTATATGCTTCCTAAGCTCATTCGTAGTAGCAACAAACGGCTTCGAAGAAACCTTTTGAATACTATATTTTGTAGACTTTTCGGCAATATGCTGCAGCAAATCGTCATCAAAAATGTACGAAAAATATTGCAGAGGCGTATGAAAATTGATTATTGGCTCATATAATTTGTCATCACCTTTGAATTATGGACCTGGTGATTGACAATTTGACTTTCGCCATACATACCATCTCTTCCTATTAGCTTTCAATGTGGGATTTGCAGGTTGAACTCTGGAAGCACATGGCTTAGGCTGTGATATCGGCAATCAAGCTGAATTCTCCGGCAATTTTGGAGCATTTCCATAACCAGAATCGCTGGGCTCAATCACTAAATCACGCACTCTGATCATATTGTTGTCACTATCCTCATCCCATATCTCAAGTTCATCTTCACTACCCGATGGTAGATTCAAAATGTGCTCAATCTCTGCTTTTGTAAGGGATTTGTACGGTTTCATCTGAAAAAAAAAATACTACATAGTACCATATTGCACAGTGTCCCATATCAGGGACATACTCTAAAATTCAAATTATTTGTTGACTTATCACTAAAATTGGCAAAAACTTATTTCATTATAAAATAGAAACATAAACTTACCTCTAGTCATTATTTCTAAACGAAAACACAATATTTTCACCCTTTTTCGCACAAATATAACTGACGTGATCAACATTTTAGTGCACTGATCGCTAATTCAACTTCAAAGTTGTTTACTTATCACTGTGCTTCTATTTCAACGAATGCAACGCTCTTTTATGTCTTGCTATAGTGCTAAGTGATGATTTTTTAAAGGGATGGTGTTACACTGAATTATGCGCTTTAATATAGGCACACTATGCGCTGTTCAACATTTTCACTGCGGAATTAATTTTAAATTTAATATTACTGTTTTCTTCTATCATAAGAGGAATACATGAACATTACCTGAGGGGTTTGAAAAATCTACAATGTAGTTCCTCAAAAAATCATCGAAATCAATTCTGGAGTTATAGGGATGTGATATTTTCATTGCTATAATGTTTGAAATTCATTACCTACTGTTAAAATTGAATGAATGAATGAATTTGTCCGAAAATTTGATCCGGATATGCCGGATTTCTGAATGAAAAGGATCCGGTCAATGGGGGTCTACTGTATGTGCAAATGCACCTAAAGTTTACGCAGAGTCTTTCAACAATTTTAAAGATAAGTACAACTCTTCCACTTGTTGAAATTTCATTTTATATGTAATACGACAGAGTTCTTATACCAAAAGGAATACAAACAAAATTAACAATGCATAACAGGTGCTTCGATTTAAACTAAATCTTTCTTAGATGCGAGGTTTATTTGAGGTTGAATGTGGATAGAACATATGCTATTGACAAATCAAATCTGCAGTAAATACATATAACTGTGAATAATATCAATAATCTACACAAAATACAGTCCTAGAAAAAGTTACTAAAGTGTATAATGGAATATAAGCATTCAACATTAAGAAGAATAAATAAACAGCTAACAAATTAACACCTAAATATTTTGACACGATAAATGAATAAATAAACCAAAGAAACCAATCTAAAATAAAGTTAGGAAATGGGTAATCTGATAAATTTGTTTGGTCATTCAGCAAATTACACAAATCACACCTTTGTTCTGACAATGTCAAATTTACATAGGAAAATGAGTGACAGCTTTCATTCAGGTGGATGCATAGTTCGAGATACCTGTATTATATTTGCAAAAAAATAAATTTATAGCGATTTACTAATTTTACAGATGAAACAAATAATGCTTGTGTTATACAAACATTAATTAGTTATCGTCTGTAAAATTAGTAAATCGCTATAAATTTAATTTTTTTACAAATATAAATAGCTGTATACAATATATTTATACGTATATATCTCTACTTACATGTATATATATACACAAATATGTATGTATGTTTATATATATGTATATATATATATATATATATATATATACATATATATATACATATATATATATATATATATATATATATATATATATATTTATATATATATTTATATATATATATATATATGTATATATATATATATATATATATATATATATATATATATATATATATATGTATATATATTTATATATATATATGTATGTATATATATATATATATATATATATATGTATATATATATATATACAAATATGTATGTATGTTTATATATATGTATTTATACATATATATATATATATATATATATATATATATATATATATATATATATATATATACAAATATGTATGTATGTTTATATATATGTATATATATACATATATATATATATATATATATATATATATATATATATATATATATATATATATATATATATATATATATATATATATATATACAAATATGTATGTATGTTTATATATATGTATATATATACATATATATATATATATGTATATATATATATATATATATATATGTATATATATATGTATATATATATATATATATATATATATATATATATATATATATATATATATATAGACCACAAAAAATGTTGCACTGAAAACTCTAATTTTAATATACTAATGAAATCAAAATCAAGAAAACACTTTCTACACTTTAACATAAAAAATTTATTTCAAAAAAAGGAACGCTAAAAATAACAGTCCGGTAATAATTCACTTTTATAAAAAACGATTCAAAATTCGTAACGATTTAATTTCGCGAGCGATAGTTCGGTCGTATCCAACTTCCAAAATACTACTGACTTAGTCTCTAAATTGCAGAAAGTACCGAAATTTTCAAACAAAGAAATCAATTTGAACAAAGGATTTTGGTACTTTTCCTTTAAAAAATTGAGTTGTCTCTATCTAACTATTTACTATAATTGTCATTGTGAATATTACGATATTCTACTACTTTAAATCTACTATTCTAAATTGTAATGAATGTTACGATATTCTACTACTTTAAATCTACTATTCTGAATTGTAATCTCTTAATGACATTTACTTTGACATTTCACATTAAATGTCATAGTTGTTATTGTTTGATATAAACAAGTGCGGGAGTGAAATTCCGAATAAATAAGCAACTGAATCCAATAGTATCCATGGAAAGTAACCGGGATTCGTGCGTCCAGCTGTTATCAGATAAGTGACTTCATTTAGTTGACCTAAAAACATCGATTCTTTGTGTTTTTTTCTTTCATTTTCAGATGGTGAATAACCGGCAATAGCAATCAGCGATGCAGGAGCTGACTGGCGAGCAACATACTCCCCCGGCTGAGGGGTGATAACACCTCAGAGTAATTGCACCAGAGAATTGTCCTGTAAGTATAATGATTAGTTATTAAGTTTTCACTTGGTATACTTTCTATGTCGTTTTCCTATCGTCTCGCCTCCATTCGCTACGTGAAGAGCTTCTTTGTCGAATCCATGTCATTCTTTGGTGGTTTTAATCGGTTCCGGCGGTTCGTTACGTTATATGGGCATGGTGAAGTTATCCCACCTTATGCTGGGCGTCCACCTACACCTTTTTCGAAATTCGACATTCGTTAAAAAATTACTGTATATATTGTCTGACGTCAGGGTCCGGTAAAAACAAAGGAGATAAGGGATTTATTTTGGATTGGCGACTTTGTATTCTAGGGTACAATCGTGTTAGGTACTTGGGAAAAGAATGCAGGTTAGGTGGATAGCGTTGTAACAAATGATGTAGGACAAAATCAAGTTGGCGATAAAATACTTCAATGCGCTACTTTGCACTGGTTTGGACAGGCAAAAGTGCAATTTTCGTGATCGCTCTTTTGTAGAATTTTCCGTTTGAAAGCACCGTTACGACTCGTACTACCGCATCATGTCCTGGGTGCACTTGAATGATCCTGGCTAGCGGTTCTTTCTTCCTTCAATGGACATAAGTCGCCTACTTTGGCGTTATTTTCGTTTTTGATCCACTTCGGTCGGCGTTGTAAACGGCTTAAGTAATCCATTCGCCACCGTTTCCAGAAATCTTGGGTGATTTTCTGTGCCAGTTGCCACCTGTCGAGGTGATTAATGTTGACTTCCTCCAACGTAACCTCCGGAGGAGCTATCATCGTGTCGCCGATTAAAAAATGAGCAGGAGTTAGTGCTGCGGTGTCCGTTGGGTCGTCTCGAAGCGGGCACAACGGCCGGGAATTAAAGCAAGCTTCTATTTGAACGAGTACAGTCATCAGTTCCTCGTAGGTTAACGATACATTACCTACCACTCGACGTAAGTGTGATTTTATGGACTTGACTCCAGCTTCCCAAAGCCCTCCGAAATGGGGTGAAGCTGGAGGATTGCAATGCCATGTTATTCCATCCTGGGCTAGAGCTTCCGCCGCTCCCACACTGATTTCGGATATCTTTTATCAGCTCAGTGTTTGCTGTAGCTGCGTCTACCCATGAACCTCCGTAAATCTGCAAGGAAAGCGGGCGTAGACAGGTCGCTGACAACTTCGATATGTATGGCTTTCACTGCCATACAAATGAATATAGCCACGTATCCCTTTGTGGTTCTGCTTCCTCTTCCTCGCCTGTCCTTTATATCAAAAGGTCCGCAAAAATCAACTCCCGTGTGAGTGAATGGACGGGACACGGTCACTCGAGGTTGTGGTTAATCTCCCATCAGTTGGTTTGATGTGATTGCTTTGGCACGGAAACAACGGATGCACCTATGTATGAATCGTTTGATGCAGTTGCGGGCATCTATTAACCAGAATTTCCTTCTGAGCGTATTCAGCATCAACTGCGTTTGTCCATGTAAAGTCGACTGATGAATCTGATGTAGTATGAGATCGGTGAGTTTCCCATTCCGTGGTAGAATCATTGGGTACTTTTCATCGAAAGGTAGCTGGGCGTGTTTTAATCGTCCTCCAACACGCATGATTCCTTTGTCGTCCAGGAATGGATTCAAGTTAATCAGTTTACTTTTGTTCCCCACGGGCGCTGACCTCGTAAGATGTGTCATTTCTTGTGAGTATTCAGTTCGCTGAGCGTATTTGATCCAGAATTCAAGAGACTGCCTTAACTCATCGCTGGTCAAGTACGTGCGACTACCTGACTGGTTCGCTTTTGATTTGATGAAGCGGAAACAATATGCCATTACCCTTATTAATTTCGTCAATGTTGAATACCTTTCCACCAGACCGTTAAAAAAATTTTCTGTTTGCCAACTGACATTAACCATTATATGTTTCCGCTTCTCGATATTAATTGATTGGGTCTCTTTAATTTTAGGCCATCGATCACTACTTTCAAATAGCCAACTTGGTCCATTCCACCAATGTTGATTTTCGATTAAGTCCCTGGGTTTGACTCCCCTTGATGCTATGTCGGCTGGATTGCACTTGGACGGAACATAACGCCACGGAATATTGCCAGTATTTTCTAAGATCTGGGATGTTCTATTGCTCACGAAGACCGTCCACCGAGTCGGATGCCCTTTCAACCACGCTAGGACAACTTCGGAATCTGTCCACAACCAGGTAGGTATTTTCTCGAATTCGAATGACCTTGTGATTTCTTTCAGTGAAGTACTAAGACAATAGTCTTTAATTGGTTCATCTAGGTGTGGCCTCGTAACGATTTTCTGATAATTTGCATCTTGAGGATGCAAATTCACCTGCCGGTACATTTTAGTGATGTCAGCCATCATTGCGAACCGCTTTAATCTCCAATTGATGATAATCGATATCATACTATTCTGGATGGTCGGTCCAGTCAATAATGTGTCGTTGAGGGACAAACCAGAGCTTGTCTTCCGTGAGGCGTCAAATACCACTCGCAACTTTGTTGACGTACTCTCTTTGAATACAGCATGATGTGGCAAAAAATTGGCTCTACTGATCCTTCTTCCTTGGTCATACGTCACTCCTTCAGAATAAGGAACTTCCTTCATATGGCCCAAATCTATATATTCTCGAATTACTGCCGAATATTCTTCCTGGAGTTTTCTATTTCCCGCAAAGCGTTTTTCTAGATGCAATAAGCTTGCCACTGCATTCGCCCTGGAACAGCTTAATGAATGCTGACTATCTGGACCTTTGAAAGGTAATCGGACTTGATACCGCCCGTTCGATTCTCTTTGCACATTTACTTTGTAATGCTGCCCGCAGGCTTCTTCTTCTTGCGTCATATCGTTTCCAATTCCAAATTCTTCTGTCTCCCAGAATCGTTTTAGCTGTTCGCTGATTTCCACATTTCCATTTGTTTCTATTTTGAAAGTATGCATTGTTTGCGCATCATCACTACCAACTTTCCCTGATATTATCCAGCCTAGTTTGGTGCACTGCAAAACTGGACCTAATTTCAATTTTCGAACTCCGAGTATAATTTGAGCATAAACATCTGCTCCCAATAGAAGATCAATTTTGTTTGGCTGATCAAAGTGGGGATCAGCCAAATCTAAATTTCCAATGTACTCCCGCAGTGGTGTAGAAATTGTCTGTGATGGAACAAAGTTAGTTAACTTGTTCAGTATGAGTGCATCGATTGTCAAACATTCGTTTGTTCTAGTATATAGTCTAATTTTCAAGTTTCCATTAGTTGAGATACCCTTCGTTTTTCCAATTCCGACTATAGTAATATTTGTGGACTTTCTTTTAAGTCCCAATCTTTGAGCTGCGCTCTCAGTGATGATTGACCCTTGATCCAACAAGGCACGTAGAGTCACACGACCGCTCAACGCTTCAACCTTTGCTAAAGCTGTCGCTAGCAATACCGATTGTTTAGTATTACTGGTAGCAGAGCTGGCTTTAACAGCTGTTTGCAATTTGCTCAATGATTCATGATCGAAATATGCGGACATTTGTCCAGAGTGTGAGAATGCTGCCGCAGAATGCTGATAAAATCCTGTTGATGCATACTGGTTATTATGTGACGCCGAGTTCGATGAGTGCACCTTATGTTCAGACAAAGGTATTGATTGATTAGCTGTTCCATTATTTAATTCGGCGGGTTTGTGAAGTAGTGTGTGATGTGCCTTTTTGCACTGGAAGCATCTCGACGTACTAGGACACGTTCCAACCAGATGTCCTTTGCTCAGACAATTGAGATATAAACCATTTTTCTTCACAATATCAAATCTTTCTGAGTGTTCAGATTGTAGGAACCCAGTACATCGTCTCAAATGATGAGGACCCTTGCACAAAACGCACGTAGTTCTTTTTTCTCTCTTCGTCATCAGCACACTATGTGAAGCTCTGCTGGTTCTTTGCTTGTCCACCCCAGCAGCTTCTAGAGCTCTAAAGTGAGATTGCAAAAAATCTTTTAGCTTCTGAAAAGACCCTGTTCCAGACTCTGATGCTTGTTGCTCCTCCCAAATTTGGCGTGTGTCAGATGGCAGTCGCTGCGTTGTTAGGTGTACCAACATTGCCTCCCATTTGTCTTCAACCTCCAGGTTTTCTATTGCTTGAGTGCAATCGAGAGTTTTATCCAATAACAGTTTTATTGACGATGCGGATCCATTGGCCTTACCAATCGCTAACAATTTTTTTAATTGTGCGCTTAACAACACATGTTTATCGTCGTAACGTTCCACAAGCAGCTTCCACGCTGACTCATAATTTGCTTCAGTGATGGAATAATGTTTAAGTAATCGTTCAGCCTCACCTGACAGACTGCACTTCAAATAGTGTAACTTTTCCACTATAGACAAACTCCCTTTCCGGTGAATCAGAGATGTGAACAAATCCTTGAACGACGTCCATTCATTGTAATTTCCACTGAACTTCGGAAGGTTGATCCGTGGAAGTCGAATATCTGTATCGTTCGCTGCTACAAGGGATTGATTTGGTACCTCTTTGCCTCCTTGTGTACCCTGTGCTCCCTGTTCCATTTGCAACTCTTCTAACTCCGTTTCGAAATTTAAATTGAGTTCCTCGAACGCTAAATAACAATTTCGTGAAAAATAATCCGATGATAACTCGTCCTGCCCATTCATCAACGTAAGGATTTTCTCGTGAGTTTGCATGAATTACTGACGAACCTCTTGCACACGCTGTAACAATTTATTAGCGTATGCTACTGTTTTGCAGGATTTCGAATCCTTACGGAAATTCGTATACATTTTATTTAGCTGATCGCTCAAGAATTTTTGTTGGGCCATTAAGCGATCCATCTTTTTATATTAACCTTTGTGAAATGGGACGCACTTTGCATGTAATATTGGATCACAATTTGGCGACACGCTTCTGTTTCCAAATATCAAACAAAAACTTACAACTGTACCCCAATAGTAGTGTAGAATAATATTATAGTTAACTTGCGTATCGGATAAAAAGTGATTGATGGTGCACAATACTTCTCCTCGAAATATATACTTTGTTATTCTATTTCAGATGAATTTATCGATTACTAATGTATAAACTATTTATGCAGCGTATAACAAGTAATTGGTTGTGCACAAACTACTTCCTCTAGAAATATATTTTCGAATGTGTATTCCAAGACACAAAAATCTAATCCCAAATGCTTTTATCGATCACTAATGTCTAAACGATTTGTGCAGCGTATGAGAAGTAATTGGTGGTGCACAAATACTTCTTCTCGAATATATTTTCGGATTTGTATTCAAAGACACAAAATATATTTCCAAATTGTCTTTGTCGATTGCTAATGTGTAAGCGTTTTGTGCACAAAATACTTCTTCTCGAAGTATATTTTCGAATTTGTTGTCCCAACACACAATCTATTTAAAATTTATTTATATCAATTGCTAGAATCGATTTATGCCATAGAAAAGGTAATTGGATGAGGGAAAATGGAGACTTACCGGACCTTTCTGTCGTTGTCACTTTGTCCTTGCAATGTTTATTAAATTAACCGCGCGACCGATATTTGATTAAAAAACACTTTTCACTGTGTAAATTCCCGTATTTGAGAAGTTTTCAGTCTAATTCTATGGATCTACGAAGTATCCGGCTCGAAGGACCAAAAAATGTTGCACTGAAAACTCTAATTTTAATATACTAATGAAATCAAAATCAAGAAAACACTTTCTACACTTTAACATAAAAAATTTATTTCAAAAAAAGGAACGCTAAAAATAACAGTCCGGTAATAATTCACTTTTATAAAAAACGATTCAAAATTCGTAACGATTTAATTTCGCGAGCGATAGTTCGGTCGTATCCAACTTCCAAAATACTACTGACTTAGTCTCTAAATTGCAGAAAGTACCGAAATTTTCAAACAAAGAAATCAATTTGAACAAAGGATTTCGGTACTTTTCCTTTAAAAAATTGAGTTGTCTCTATCTAACTATTTACTATAATTGTCATTGTGAATATTACGATATTCTACTACTTTAAATCTACTATTCTAAATTGTAATGAATGTTACGATATTCTACTACTTTAAATCTACTATTCTGAATTGTAATCTCTTAATGACATTTACTTTGACATTTCACATTAAATGTCATAGTTGTTATTGTTTGATATAAACAAGTGCGGGAGTGAAATTCCGAATAAATAAGCAACTGAATCCAATAGTATCCATGGAAAGTGACCGGGATTCGTGCGTCCAGCTGTTATCAGATAAGTGACTTCATTTAGTTGACCTAAAAACATCGATTCTTTGTGTTTTTTTTCTTTCATTTCCAGATGGTGAATAACCGGCCATAGCAATCAGCGATGCAGGAGCTGACTGGCGAGCAACATGTATATATATATATTTACATATATAAATATATATATGTGTATATATATATATATATATATATATATATATATATATATATATTATATATATATATATATATATATATATATATATATATATATATATATATATATATATATATATGTAATGAAGCTTATAGATGTGCAATTGTCTAGTTCTTGTTCTACTATATTGAAGAAAAAGACCCTGCTAAAAAATTTACTTAGTTTTTCCTTTGAAAAATATAATCTTCAATTGATTTGCACTATGCGAACCCAAATGCGGTGGGAGTGCGTGCGCTATGTGTTCCATTCAACTTTTGATGCATGGGCTACGTGCGTCATTTCAATCAACTCGTTCAACAGCGCTTGCATCTAACCGATCAATAGACGAATGCCTCCTGACGACCACAAGTTGAAGAAGTGTGGATATAGCTATTTGTCAAGAATGATGTGTACTTAATTCCATGGGACATAAAGCTATTTCAATCAGAGGTCGTTTCCATGTTTTGGAACCGATGCGGATACACTAACAAGTCAATGCACATAGTTAAACGTACTTTATAGTGATTGCACACGCACTTGAAAACGTATTTCTGGGTTTTCAAGAATTACGGAAACATAATTTGTGATGGTAAAAAACACTTTTGTCTAATTGCGCATGCATTTGCCAATGTATTTTCAATTGCGTTTGATCCGTTGATGAGCGACCGGCTGCAGCAAATGAACTGGACAACAGACTAACAAATTGAAATAGTAGAAAACAGGCTGCGACAACACACACGTGCGTGAAATATACAGTTGGTCGATTGTTGACTGAAACAGTCTTTTGTCAGGGAGGACAAACTCCATGAAACATAAAGCTGTTTCAATCAGCGGTCGATTACATATTTTGCACACATACACAAACACTTAAAAATCGGCGAACTTCTAGGATTTTTTGTAGCGCCCTGAAACTCACATAGAAACATTCTTTGGTTAATCTTGTGATGAAGCACGCGCTAGAAAAGTTTACTCAAATTTATGCAGCTCTTTGTCTGAACAATGCCATTTCCGAGAGTTTTTTTATGTGATGTGACAAATTAAGGGGAATTTTTGGATTTACTATTACTTTCAAATATTGGTGACGTCGAATTTTCGGAACGTATTTGGTGACGTGAGGTTTGTCAGACCGCTACAATTCCTGAAATTATTTTCGAATTCCTACGTGAGTTTTACAAGCGATCTTTTTATTCTTCGCGACCAGAATTGCGGGGCTTCCGGTCCCGGGCGTGGGAGCGCCACTCGCTTGTCCAATAAAGCCCCGATAAGCCACCGAGCGAGAATTCGGCTTGCGGGTACAAATTTACTCGCTCCCGAAAAATTTCAATCTTCACAACTTCGAGACAGAAAACCCCGTTAGTGAGAGTACTCCACATCAGTCTTTGCACGCGATTGTACAACACTATCGGGGAAGGTGAAAAAAGTTCATCATCTTAATCCTACCTGATTCTACTCGGATACCCACGCTATGTTCGCCAGGCTATTCCTACTAACATCACCTCCCTCCACAGTGATGAATCTCATACACTTATTTTTTCGGTTTTCACCACTAAAATACTGCCTAATTTTTCACTATTTGGTAGCTGGTTATATCTTCGGAACATAACCTTACCTTTTTCACGCGTCCTATACAGGATTTTTTTCTAAAAAGTGAGTTCACAATTTGTTTAATCCTTACCAACGTTATAATCCATACAATCAAAACAATATTAATATTCAATAATGTTCATAAAAAAACATAATATCAAAGTAACGCAAATTCAACTCAAACTCAAATTCTACTCACAGTCGGAAAAAATCGACGACTCCTGCTGATTTGCTCGTAAGGAGCCCCTTGAGTGTTCACTCTTCCAGCTCTTGCTGTCTTCGACTCCTGCTGACTTCTCGTAGAGGATGCCCACCATCGAATACTACGATGTCTTCTCGAGTTCACCGCTCTTCTTGTCCTTGATTTTATATTTGCTTCGGCGTTTGATCTCAGCTCATTGAATTCTTCCAGCGTCAAGCAGATGAATTCCAATGCTTCATGAAACAATCCTAGAGAAGCAAGATGTTCGACCCAACGCGTTTCACAAAATTTTAAAAGGCGTGTCTGCTTGGCACTAGGATTTTCTGCCAGGATATGTTTTTTCAACAAATTTCCAGCTTTGCTCGACAGATGAAAGAAGTTGACGACTTGCTTGACTGTTCCAATGCAGTTCCGAATCGGCGTAATGTCGCACGCATGGGTAATTGCCAGATTTAGGTTGTGATTGGCACAATGAAGATAAAGAGCATCTGGACATGTTTTCTTTACAATAGCTGCACAGCCTTTCAGCTCTCCACTCATTGCTCGAGCTCCATCATAACCTTCAAAATAAACCGTTAAAATCCTTGTTTTACAAATCAAAAGTTGTTTCTATGGTTTCAGAGCTCCTATATTTATAAATCCGATTCAGGAAATTGTGTAATTGAAATTTTCAAAGCACTATTCAACTCAACTTGGTTTGGGTTTTAAGACTCTTTCAAAATCGAATTAAAATCCGATTTTCAAGATATTTCAAAAATCATTTTTAAGCAAGACTCTAAAACTGTTATAGTATTTAATCCACATAATATATGTATATATATTCTTAAGTACTAAGAATTCTTTTCTAGATTTCATACTAAAATTAATTCAAGAATCAAATTTAGCTAGGTTTGTCAAAAGGATTTATAAAATCCTATTCAGATAAGATTTTAATTGAGTTGAAAAATATCATTTTTAAGCTAGTCACTAAATCCAATCGAGAGTGAATTTTTCTATGCTCGTAGAAAGTTTGATCCAAAACTTCAATGAATAATAGCTCCAAAACTTCACTTTCTTTTTCTACTTTTAGCTAATTCATGTTAATTTAAGTTTTATTGAGTGAATGGAAGTTATACAACGTTTGGTATTGGATGAAAGTATTTTTTATTTCATACAATATAAAACAATGTTTAAAATTATATGATGATATTTTATAGTGATTCAAGTTTTGATAAGTTCATTTGAGTTTTCATTCGGTTGAATTTTTTAATCGGTCAATTTAAATTTTATTGAATGAATGTAAGTTATACTACGTTAAATATTGGATAAAACATTTTTTTTCATACATTTTTGTTCAAAATTATATTATGCTTTTTTATAGGGATTCAAGTTTTAATTAGTTCATATGAGTTTCCATTTGATTTAATTTTTTAATTAGCTAATTCAAGTTTTATTGAGTGAATGTGAGTTATACTACATTAAATATTAGACAAAAATATTTTTTATTTAATACATTAATGTTTAAAAATATATAATGATATTTTATAGTATATCAATTTTGAATTAGTTCATTTGAGTTTTATCCTTGTTACTTTGAGTTTAATCCAGCTTACCTTGCCCTTTCATGAAAAGAGTGTCCACTCCAAGTTTCTGCAAAGTTGTAAGCAGCGTATTTGCAAGGCCAGCGCCAGTCACATCCTCTACAGGAACGAAGCACAAGAAATCTTCTCTGATCGTGTGTCTCCCTTTGATTTCTTGAATGAACCTAGCTCCAATCGTGAATTGTTCAATTCCACTTACATCAGACGTTTCATCTGCGGTTAAAGTGAAACATTTCGTCTCATTGATGCGTCTCACCAACTCTCTTGTGATGATTTCCGCTCCAGCATCAATGATCTCGTTCTGAATTCTATGGCTCAAGTATGTTCCATTACAACCAGCCACCTTTAAATGTTCTTGCAGTGCTACATCTCCACTATCCACAGAAAAACGCAGAAGTGCCCTGAAATTCCCGTCGTTCTCTTCTGGAATTTCCAGCGCCAATGGGCCATCATCTCGACGTCCTCGTAGCGCCAGTCCTTGTCTGCAGCAGAACAAAACCGCACGAATGATGGGATCAAGCTTCCGTCTGTTTTCCAATTGCAGCCGTTTTCGGCTCTGATCGATCTCGACAGTGACATCATTTTTCTTATTTTCATAAATGAGCTTAAAATTCTGTGCATCTTCAAGGGCGTCCAAGTGATATTTTTTCGTTTGGTGTTCTTTAAATCTCTCTAAAGCTCTTTTCCAATCTTTAACACAAGTTTGCACAAATGAACTCAAACGTTCATATTTTCCTTTTCCAACTTCTTTTTGCGCAAATAAAGTGCAAACTCGACAATAAGCGCCGCGCCGTCTTCTGAGGCTGAGTAAGTGAGCCAAGGATACTTTTGTAACCACGAAAGTTGGAATTTCAGATTTTTTTTTGTTCATTTCCGTTGCTGGAAACACAAAATCAGCATCCGGTGTCCATACATTTACAAAGAGATCGTACATCTCGGTATTTTCAAGTTTTCTTCTACCGAACCATTGAACATCATGGACATGATCTTGAAATTTCTGAGACTTCTGAAATTCATACAAATTTTTTCTTCGATTTACACAGTATTCGTTTGAAAAAATTTAGTTTATTGGTTTTTTCTCGCAAAAATAATTTTAAAAATAATTTTTTATAGTTAGTTTCACAAAAAAAAAAAATCGTCACTAGTGAGATTTGAACCCGCGATGATTGAGTGGGAAGCTTGTACTCTAACCGCTCTGCCACAACATATTTGAAGATAACATGTAAAGTATCTTACACTGTAAAATTTGAAATTAATTTCTTTATATAGATTAAAAATTCAAAACGACGTCAACGAATGAGAATTGTATAATTTTAAAACCTCACTGCAAACCGTCAAACAGTACATCAATAAAATATGATGCAATTGTACGAAAGTCTGTTCAGTGAATTTCGAGCGGAAAAAAGTTCCTCTACTTTCCACGTTCATGAAAATTTTATAAAAAAGAAACTGAAATAACGCATTCAATTTGGTTATTAAACTCAAATTTTAATCAACATTTTACGGGGTGAAAATTCAAAATACTTTCTATGGGCTCCGGTTGATGATCATTTTCCTCGTCATGCCGCGATTTTTTTGCTGCTGAAACTTCTTCAGCCTGTTTAACTTATCGTTCGCATTCGCGTTTACCATTTGCATTTGTCGGTTTAAAAAAGGACGTTATTTTAACAGGTGCCATTTTTATTGACGATGAAGCAAATGCATGTCAACACTGTGGGAGGTCAAACCGACTAATAACTCACTCGATATTTACTGGACTATTACACTTTATTATTTCCGTCATACACGTACATTTTTCGCGCGCGTACAATTCGTTGATCGTAAACGGTTCATATGCGTTTCGTATTTTGTTCGTGCTCTACTGACTGCCCGGCCGGGCCCGGCAGGTATTTATACCCCGTGTTTAAGAAAATTCCAGAAAATTAAAATCCGAGAAGCCTCGAGAAAGATAAAAAAGTATCGACAATATTCCAAAAACGAAAGTCCGACTGGTATGATTAATTGCCAGTCAAGATTGATTGATTCTTTTTGTCCCCATGACTAATGATCCCACCGCTGTCATTAGAGCGGTCAATCAATCTTGAATTGTTCCCCACAACACTAAATGTCAAACTGTGTTGGAAAATGTTGGGAAAACTATCGATTATTATCAATAGTTATCGATACACTGAATAATCGGTAACTATTGGGAACGCTTTTGATAGATCTTCGCTTTCCGTCCTTTGTCTTCAAAACCGGCTTCCGTTCTATGCATCTTTCTCGCACTACAGTAGGTTGCGAGTCATCTAACGAAAGTACTATTAATACATGTGGCATGATAATAACACTCAATTAATACTGTGATCTTGACCAGAAAAGTTGTGAAAATAAACTGAAAATTACGAAATAAAGTGGAATGAATCATATTTGTAATGTACCAACTTGTGATGTGGACCATTTAGTTTATACGGTTGAAAGACCGTGTGCTGCAAGGGGTTTTGAAAAAGTCTGAGATTTCGGGGGGGGGGGTCCGGACCCCCCTGACCACCCCCCTGCGTCCGTCCCTGTTCTACTTCCATGGGTTGCGGATGACCATATCTGTTAATTCTTGACAAAGAGTTATTGGGTGTATTAATGCGATTACCTTGGTCTTTATTTACGAACTGTTGATTTTGGTTACGCTCATTATTATATCGTGTCTGTTGCGAGTTATTAAATGTTTTATAAGGTGGTATTAATTGTTGTGAATTATTAAATCTTTCATAAGGCGGTATTTTATTGACTTTTTGGGACTCTTGGTTTGAATCAAAGCTTTTTGGTTTAAGAGTTTTGCAATGTAAATAATTACCCTCTGTCAAAATTTTAAGAGCCTATTCTAAAGTAGCAGGGTTTCTACTGAACAAGATACTACGAACTGGCTCTGTCATTTTACTTAATAAAACGTTTAACACACTTCTTTTATTTCCCTCTATTTCACTACTTCTATTTTCCAGTTTCGACTTAATATTTAATTTTTGTAATTTATTAATTATATTAAATCTAACACATTTGTGCAAAATTCAGTCGATCTCAAATCGTCAAGTAGAAGTAAACTATTTCTTTTGTCACCAAAATTTGAAATTAAAATTGCCTTCACTTGACACCATTCACTTACATTATTATTAATATTTAAGGTTTGTTGCGCTTCACCCACAAGTGTTGTGCGCAAAATATTGAAAACTATCGAATGGAACAGCTGATCATATCCTGATAAAGTGGCAACTAATATCTCGACATTGTCTATCCATGTTTTTAAAAATTCTTCCGATCCATCATACGTTGGCAACTTGGATACGAGCTTTAATGGATTCATTTCCAACGTTCTAAAAGCTAAAGCTGGAGTTGAAGCTCTGGATGCAGATTCCGCATCAATTTCATCCCCATTAAATACTCCTAATCTGTTTTGATCAACATTTTGATTTGCCATGTTGACGTTGAATGTTTTTTGATTTGGATCCCCCTTTTTTCAACTTAAATAAATTAAATTTTGTACTTACAAGTTTATTTTTTTTCCTTTTAGAAATAAATAAATTGTAGAAGAGGGACACACGGTTTACACTGCACTGTTCTTAGCTTTTCTTAGCTTAAGCGATAAGATAAATTCCCATAGCTCGGGCAACATTTAAAATTTACTTTAGTGGTTGAACCTTGTTAGCTGGTAGTCATCTGCGACTGTTGCCCGGTATAGGAGGGTCTCCACCCAGATCGCGCTTCGGCACGGATCGTCAATTGTGATCTCTCGAAGTATTGTTTGTTGGATCGTAGCTCCGAGCATCATGCTGGTACTTGAGAAGCCAACTTAAAACGGTTCTTAAAACTCGATCCATCGTTTTTGCCCTTGGTCTACTTAAGGCCGATGTTTCGAGTTCCATTCAATTAATTGAGGGGTAGTCGTAAATTACCTAAGTCTTCCTGCATTACTTCATGCCATGTTTACAATATTTAGCTGAAAATATGTACTGTAAAGTAAGTGCAAAGTTTAATGATGAATTAATTAGAATTCTTATAGTTCGGCTTGCTGAATTTGACTCCTAATCCTAATCCTCATTTCCTGTTTCTACTCTACCTAATAGAAAGCGTTTCCGTCATATAAAAGACTTTTGCTTTTGGTATTTAAGCACCAAAACTGTTTTCTAAAAATTCGACAGAAAATATGACTAATGTTCAAAAAAGTAGAAACTCATTCATATTCGGAACAAATTTGTATATTATTCCTCTCCTGATGCAAATTACAGAAGTTTAAGTTCGTTTTCTTATGTTTGGGGCTTCCTATTTTGCTTTCAAAACTTTTATATTGTAAGTTTAATAATTAAAAACAATTCCTATACAGTTTTGATTTTATTTTTACCGCAGACGCGTTTTGGCAACCACTCACTGCCTTCTTTTTTGCGAACGTTCTTACAATGATCTTATTATATCTTCTATACTACTAACGTTATTTGATTATCTAGGTCGCGATCATAAAGTACTTATTTTCCATGAATAACCCGGCCCATTGCCCTCCCAAGCCTCTAGTTTCCACTTCTGATGTGTTTCTTTCAGGACGTCCCACATCTACCTTTATGCTACAATTTTCCTCGATGATGTGCTTTGCTACCGCTGACCGAAAAGTTGTTTTCGTTGTTGATCTTGCATTTCAACAAAACAGTTCTCTAAAAATTCAACAGAAAAAAATGACCAAGTTTAAAAAAGTTGAAATTCATTCACATTCGGAAAATATTTGTTTGGCATACTCATATTGCAAGCAAAATTATCTTTGGTAGAATAAGCAAGTATAGGATGGTTTTCCTTTTACTTTTAAGAATATATTATGCATTTTTTCACCACATGGTGGTATCTGGGTCATAAAAGACTCATATGTTCTCAAGATTCTTGTCAGTCTCGTCCTTATTTCTCTCGGTATTCGTAAATTGTGACACCATCTTTTCATTTGGCTAAGTAACAAATCTCGGGCTAAAGTTGTGATGAAAATATTTCGTTCCGTTATTTATTGGCCATCAGATTGGTACAGGATGTATGAATTTACTGTAGTTTTGTCCAACAGCCTTAAAAAGTATGGCCATATGCCAACGTTGTGTGCGACAGCTGCAGGTTTATACAGAGTATTTCGTATCGATATCGTCAACCCCTCCTTGAGTATTGTTACAGTATGCTATTATATCTGGCTTCCCAGTAATTTTATTTATTGGATTAGGAATGATGCATTGTTGAAGCCAGAAGAACCGTTTTTGCCCTCTTCGCGTAGTAGGATAACAAAGTTGTTCGACCAGTAGAACCGTACAATGGAGATCTTAAAATTCTACTTTTTAGTTCCACATACTCTTTAGGGATCTTCTTTTTATTAATTTTTTTTTCAACGTTCCTACGGATGTCAAACCTCGCGCCTTTAATATGACAAGCAACTCAATGGACGTAAAATAGTTGTTACAAGTAATATTTCTGTTGCTCACATTTGAGGATTCCGACAATCTCAACACAGCTTGCATTGGAAATAAAAAGTACAGTAAATGTAGCCATTATAGAAGTAGCTTGTTCTAGCATCTCATAAAGGCATTAATTTTACGCCGTATTTTACTGGTTTGTTTATCATGTACAGGACAAGATAAAAACATCCTCGAAAATTAATCAGCATCTCATCTACTGTAGAATAGTCTCCGGTTATATATGAACTTGGACAATTAGAGAGAAATTGGTTGTAAATATTTGATATTGTTGCCGATTTGTCAGTTTTCCTTCGTTTTTCCCGGTCAGATCGTAGGCAGAAAAGTATAATACATTTAAAAATCGCCTCTTTGGCATGACGCACCTAAAGATTTCAACATCTGTTCCATCAGCAGCAAAAATGAAAGCTACATTTTCGCTGCGATATTTAAAACCAGCTTTATACATAAGAAGCCCAAAAAGATCTAAAGCCCCGGTCCAATTTCAATGGAAATTTTTTGTCCATACGTGACCATACCATTGTTGGTCCAAAGCAGAACTTCATTCAGTATTTCCTAACATATAATTTCCTTCGGAACTCCAAACGTTTCTTTTATTTCCTCTTTTGTTAACGTCGAAGACGGCCAGCGTAATATTATATCATGATGTGCAGTTCTTACCGCATTTTTTGGAGAGCTCCTAGCCCATTTGTATTTATTCTTCGCATAATGAGAACCTCCGACCAACGAAAGTGCCTCCTCTGGATCTGGACGTGTTTCTAACTTCAAATTCGGATTCGTTTGCGTCTGTGTTCGTCTTATGATCACTTTGCTTGGGAACACAGTCGATTCCGCAATTTCACATTTCCACAATATTTCACAACATACAAACATCAATCACGCTCTGAATGCGATTGAACTCGATGGTACTAAGCATATATGTGTTTTATTACAAGTAGGAGTGCATAGCGAGAGGTCTGATACAGACTAATAAATTAGATGTTTAGAAATAATATCGCTTTCGAATGCAGGAAAATAAATGAGCTTTTGTAAGAATATACGCATGTGGTAGAAAAACGTACAATTCGTTGGGATAATTGCAGCACTCATTTATGAATCTGGGCGCATCAATCAGTTAATGTTACAGGTAAATTTTTACTCTCCACTAACAGGAGTAGAAGTCGTCGCCAAACACTTTCTGGCGCGAGCTTTGACTAAAAAGACGTTAAAACAACACCAGTTTTTCGAGTCGGGCTATGCTGAAGAGTTAGTTAATAAAGTACAACCAATGTAGAGTTATGTGCTTCGTATAAATTTAGAGATAGGGTAAAAACTAAGTTAATATTCATGCACAGGAGTCTGCGTTCACGCAGCAGATAGCCAGCCATTCAGGATTTAATTTATTGATTCACATAACGACCGGGGGAGTTGCTGATATTAGTAAAAAAACGATGAGCATATTTAACGAAAAAAAAAACGCAGCCTCGAACGGAAGACATTACCAATTTGAAGCTTCCAGCTGCAATAGTGAAACGCTCACATAGACACTGTATTGTCGGCGTAATTCCAATACTCGACATGGAGCTCAGTTCGATGGGGGAAATGGAAAACATCCATGCCGCAATCGCGTAGACGACAATCCAATCAAGAAGAGAAAGTTACAAAGGATCGACATACCTTTTCCTGTAACATCAAATAGGGCGACCGGCTCATCACTTGGTAAACTGGCATAGTTCCACTTAAGCATATATTATAAATTTAAACCCTAACACGTACAACTTAGCTTGTACCGAGCAAACATAAAACTAATTCGTTTCTCATCGACACCATACATCGAATGCTTTATTTGCAAATGTATAAGCACTACTGACTACCATAAATAAATGAATGAAAACATACTAACTACTTTCAGCAAAAGACAATCCAACAACTTCAAAGTCTGCTGAAATCGACTATGAATCCCTTTCACCACGGTTGCCGTCTCCACTTAAAAAGTGCCACATCACGCATAATATCTCATTATTTTTATCAAAACAATGATCTGTATAGCCTCGGTCTTTCCTTTTCATTTCATTTTTTGTCATGACAGGACACTTCTTAGTCCTTTTGTCTCTGACTGTACCCGTAGCTCCGAACCCTTTAGATTTCAAACCAATCAACAATTGCATAATACTAAAAAAAGTTTCCGAATTAGGCTGCATGTGCGCCGGACTTCCTTCAAGTAACTTTTTTACCACACTTGAACCCAATCCGTCCCCAATACCATCTGACATTTGAGCAACTTTGCCTGTACATAGCGAAAAATTATAACAATATTCGCTGACTCCACTCAGAACCCTAAGCTTGTACCCAAATCTCACTTGCTTGCTCTTTATAAATTGTTGGATCCCATTATGACCAATGCATTTGACGATTATTTCATCAATAGCAAAATTAGCCTAAATATCCCAAACTTTCGAAGTCATTCATTCGCTTTATCGATAAATGGACGTATTTTTGAAGCTTTGTCAGTATTATCAATTTTTGAGTTGTCATTGAAATGCAAATAAGCTTTGATTTTACCAAAATAAATAAGGGATATTGCTTGTTCAACAAAAGGAATGTGCTCATGGTCATCTCTACCCTAATAAAGTTTGCGTTGAGGGAAGTCGTGATACGACGAAAAATATAAAATTCCTGTAAAAACTTTCAACTCATTCACAGTTAGATTGAATTGCTAAATAAATGAAACTTTTATTTTCCTTATACACGGGTTTATTTTGTTTTTCTCCAGATACATATTTTGGGATCTAGTTGACCCCTTCTTCAGAGGATTTTTTACAACTAAATTTATTTCCTTACTTCCTAGCTTTCTAAAAATCCTTTTTTATTTCATTTACTACTTACAAATTGGTTACAAAATATTTTACATGATTTATTACTATCATGACAAAACTATTTACTACCATTAGTTACCTACTTATTTTATAAGCCTCTTTATTAGGGTCGTAAATCCGTTGCCTAAATCGTGATTCACTCGTACCTTCTTCGGTTCGCTCAATGCATATGCTCTCGTAGGCGTCCAACTGGCTTCGTTTTTTGACCATTTTTATGCATTTTGCATCTTAATCGCATGCCCTTTATGTATGATATGCTTCATTACAGATGATTTGACTTGTTTAGATTTCGTTCAGATTGAAGTTAAAATCATTTTTAAATTGTTGGGCGTAGGCTACTGTTTCCTGCACAATATAATTTAGAATCTCGTCACAAAACAAATTTTCGAATATCTCTACCGCTTACTTTCCTTTCAACTTTGTAATCATGTTTTCTAAGCACTGTCTAGCGGTATTAGATCCCGGCTGTAATTCTGAATAAACTGGGTTCCTCTTACTCCAAGCGAATGTCTTGCCTTTCCCAAATGTGAATGATTTATTGGGTTGGTTTTCCTCGACGTTATCAATCGTACATGAAAATTCCACTTGACCAGCCTCATCCGAAACTGGTAAAACTTACATATCGTCGTCAGGACCTTCTTCTATATCAGTCACTTCATCCAGTTCGTCTAGAGGCATTATAGGAACTTCAATATCGTTCAAGTCCTCATAATTAGAATCTTCGATATCTTGAAGATAGTCTGCAATTTCGGACATCTTCAAATATGTTTTGTATTTTTTCCCCCTGGATCCATGATCTATAAATAATAAAACAATATGAGATTTATCAAATAGCAAATAGGTATAAATTTTAGTACAAGATATAAATTAAAATAAAATCAACATATTTTTACTTGCCTTCGTCAACGTTATGCCCGTTTCAATTTATTATATTCACTAATTTTAACTATACTTCGTAATGATAAATCACAATGGTGTCACGAGATGTATTGTGCTCCGCGTAGACTTATCGACTAATTTAATTATGTAAACACGCAAGTGAACCGAAGAAAGTAAACAGTTGACACATTTGGACTTGTAATCATTCGAGCGTTCTGGATCGAAAAATCTTTCGCGGCAAATATTGGAGTATAGACGCCTTCCCAATGTCAAATTTATAGTATGGCTTATTTTGAAGATACAAAGCATGTTTCCAAAGTATACTTTATTTTTATTTTTTATATATTTGGCAAGGGTTTTAGAATCATTTTTATGTACTTTGAAGTAAGTAGTCCTTTTCTTATACAATATATATTTCAGAAAATAATGCTCTTCTTGTCGCAACAAAAGTGACCTATTTAAAAAAATTTGCATTAAAATGACATAGATACTTTTCACAGCTAAATATAAATACTTCAAAGGAAAAATAGTGTATAAATACAAATTTCATAATAAACAATAAAAATAAATGGATGATGGATGAGTTCAAAAAATATTGTGCATATAGTATATAATAGGACAACGGTACGGAATGGTTTCGTATGCACAGCAAGAAGTTCTAGTGTTTTTCATGTTGCAGTTCAAAGATAACTAACTTTGTGTTAGTTTGCAATTATACTACCACTAGATAGTGCTACTTTCTGGTGTAAAAAAGTTAAATTTTCAGATTTCATGAGATGAAACCGTTTCTCCGGTATTTAGTTCGTCTTAGTCGCGAATGTTGATGTTCATCGAAATCACGCTTTGTGCCAATTTTTTTTAATATGAAGTCCTGTGTTGTCTAGAATATGATGTGCTTGATTTAAAATTCGCTGCCAAGAATGGCGTCAAATGAGAAAATATCATCTTTTACTACATAAAAGCAAGTAAAGTACTCGTCTTCGTTCAGTTTGATTTTTGCTTCAAATGTACCTTTTGGAAAGACGTAATTTCGTCCAAACCCCGTTAGAACTAAATCTGTGCGTTGCATCTCCGGAGTAAGTATCGACTGTAATTTCTTCTCGGAAACTAAGCTAACTAGACTTCCTGGGTCAATAAGGGCTTTCATAGCTACTTCTTCAAGCGTAACATCTTTGGTCATTGTACTCTTCACCTTCCCGTCCAGTTGACTTACGTCCCTGTTGCCTGGCTTCCTAGTCTGACACTCCGAGGCGCGATGACCATACTTTCCACACCCGAAACATTTCATGCGTCTATTCTTATGAACACAGTCTGCCGATTTGTGTCCCACTGTTCGCAATTAAAGCATCGCGTTTTTTGAAACTGTTGGCTGTCACTGTTGATGATTTTAATAATCGCTTTGATTCCTCATATGGATTTCACTGTCATTTCTTATAATTTAGCAACTTATTTTAAAATCTCTTAACCCCGTAGCACCATACAATATAATTTTATTTCGTGGTTGGTCATTGATTCCATCAATCACGTATTGCATGATTGCCACCTCTTCCACCCTCACACGATTGGCTATTTCTTTCATTGTGAAAAAATATACCAAACAAGATTCATTCCCACCTTTTTTTATGCTCTGTCAGGAGTCGGTGCAAATCAGCGGTAATATTTTTTCTCCGAACTCCTCGCAAAGTGCTTTTTTCAAGGTTGGCCATATTTTTAAGTTTCTTTCGTCTTGTATGAATATTTTCGCGATATTTTCTAACGACCTTTTTGCCATTATCAGTTTTTCCGTATCCGACCCCCCGAATAATATTGCTGTTTCTTCAATTTTGTTGGCCAATATTTTACCGGATAGTTATCCTTTCCATTGAACGGACGAATGTCTATATCTAGAAAGCTTAACGTGAACCTAATTCCGATCGCTCGACTACTCAAGAACGACATTTCATCATTCGGAATAGTTATATTGTCTTCTTCATTGACTTCTGTAAGTTGTTTGTGTTTAGCTGCGTGGTATTTTTCATCCTCCTCGCCTCTTTCATCGTTCTTCTCCTGCAGCTTTCCAATTTCGTTAAATCCGTAAGTACGTCACATATTCGCTCGGTCATCTCAGCAACACTACCCGTATAGTTGATACAAAGCAAATTACACACGGTCGATAAATCTTTTTCCGAGAAGTGCTCTTTCAAAAATTTTATTTTATCTTTTTACTGCGACGAACCACTCACGAACTAACATCCCGTAAACGCCCGAAGTCGTTTTCTATTCTGACGATCGCTATATTCACCATACACGACTTTATGTAGATTTTTCACCAATTTCACTGGTGCCGATGATATATTGGCATTTACACTCGAAATTCGTTCAAACCACGACATTTCGAAGAATTCACGCACGTTAATGTTAATTGCTGACTTTTCTCCCGACAAATGATGCGCTTCTTTTTGTCTGTTCAAAGCGTGGCGTTGTCCGTCACAAACACACACTAATAATGGATTTCACCACCTTCGTAATCGTAAATTTGTCCCCGTCTTGCGTCTTTTTTTTTGTTTTTTTTCGTAACTGTTTCGTGAATTTGACCGTCGTAATTGTCCCGTCGTATATATCTTTTTACGAAAAACGTCGCGGACGAGCCCCCAAATCGTGGGACAATTTAAACGCAAAATGTATTCAATTGATAAATTCTTTATTCGTGACATCTTGGTTGCTGTGCCGTCGCCGAAAGACACAAAGAAAAACTACTCTCTTGGTCGCAGCACTCCCTTTGACTCCAAAATAATAATCACAAAAAATGTAAAAAATAAGAGATCTGCCAATTTCTTACAGACCGTTTTGGTTATCTTGGTTCTGGTGCACTCTAGACAAAGCTGACAGTTTTAAATGAAAAAACCTTGGTTAAAATTTTTTAAAGAGACACTGAAGATGACTCAAAGTAGTAGAGACGCGTCTGCTCACACAACAAAGCAAGACCCGACGGCTTTTAAAGAAAAAAGTTTTTCAAAATTTTGACCGTTTTTGCAAATTGTAGAGCGCCTCAAAATTACGAAACAATTTTAAGGGTTCCGTTTTCATTGCATAGCCAAAAATGTTAAATTTGCTAATCTGTTTTTGTATCGAATTTTGATTTCTGAGGTATTTGATGTCCTAAAACAACTTTCTGATTTTCTTCAGATTTTTTGCACTAAATGTTTTTTGCATATTTCTTCCCTTCTCCCTTTCCTCTGTAACCAAATTAAAGTTTTATGACTTTATATTAAAAGACTTCACTAAGACCTTTCATTTGATATTTCAATTGTCCTTATATAGGGAGATCTCCTAAAGCAAACTCTAAGGACTATGCATTTTGAAGAAAGCTACCACATAGTTTGATGACACTAACTAGCAACTAAGCAAATCAAATGTAAAGTTGGTAATCCTTGAATTACAGTTTTGAACAATCAGCATTTTTTACAAACCAAATTGATATAGTTTTTCAATTATTTCCGTTGGATTGATTCATTTAAATGAGTGAACGATTTCCTTAAAAGATTTTGCTAGAATATTGATGAAATTTTGTCCATAGTGAAATATACAACTGAATTAATACTTCGTGCTTGTTAGTGAAGTCAGAATTGGTTCCAATCAAATTACAATGATTATGGTGTATCACTCAAAAAATTTCCAAAAGTAAACAAATCTCTCCAGCAAAAGCTTGTACAAGTGTTAAAATAAGAAACGTTATTGATTCTAAACAAGTTGGGTTGACAGACCTACGCTCATGCCAGAAGGATTTTTGTACCCAACTTATGAATTGCATACACCAGCAACGAATAAACTCTAAAGTATGTCAAAGAGAAATGCACGTTGAAAAGAAAATCCATTATTACTCTATATTCAACGGTCGCCATTTAATTGCAAACTAACTAAAGTCACTCAAACTAACTAAAGTCACTCAAATCATCTCCCAAAAAATATTCGGGTTATTGATCTTATTTGAAAATTTTAAGAAGATCAAATCAAAACTGCAGTATATAAAATACCAAAATCCTGTGTTATTCTTGTTATAATTGGAGAAATTTCAAATGGCTATAACTTCAGTGAATATGATTAAATTTAGTATTAGACATTTTCGTAAGACAACTTAAACATCGGATTTCATTGAGTTTAAGGGTATTAATAGGACTTTATTGGGGAAAATGTGAAACTCGATTATCAGACTATTATTTAAAAAGTTGAGCGGATTTTGAATTCTAAGGTTCTTGTTTTTGTTTCACTCATAAACACCTACCTCCATAATTTTTGTCAGATTTCTCAGATTATAGGGGACAAATCGCGAGGGGGGGGGGACACCAATTTTTCGTCTATTTCCCCTTCCTGTGCGCCCCCTGAAGAAAAAATGTCCGTTTAAGACCTGTTTTGAAAAGTTCTCACCAATGCCTTTCATTTGATACCAAAATTGGCTAACTTTGATATTTTTTACTCGGGGGCCACTCCCCTTTATAGGGAGACACCCCTTAAATACCTTATAAATTTTTTGCATTTGAACTTTGAAGAGGACACCACTTTACACCTACGTACAATATTTGATGTTTCTAGCTTCTATGGCTTGCGAGAAAAATTGATGTGACACACGGAGGGATGCACGGACGGACGGACAGATAGACAGACAGGATTTAGTAAAATTATTTTACAAAAACCTTTAAAAATGTTATCCGGACGAAAAAGGCTTATAACTATTGGTATAACAGAGAACTGCATTATGTTTAGACTAATTTGGACTTAGCTGAGTAATAGAAAATCGGTCAAATAATGTATTTAAATGTTACGTCGTTTATAATACATTTAAAGCATAAAATATTGTAGCGTTTACTTTTCATTATTAATTTAGGCCAAGGAAAGCTGACATTATTTACTTGAATTTGTTTCACGATGCATTTATGTGTTATGAAAGTCGAAAACACTAAGATTCACCAATAATTGTTGATTTGAAACGGAGAGCTTAATTGCATTAAATTACTCCTCAAAGAGCACCGAAAGTTTATCGTTGCTATTTTTATATTTTTATCTTCCAATCACAACATTGACAGCTACTAAAAGCTTAAATTTTTACTCTCGATGGTAACTAGTGAAATTAAAAAAATATTTGAAATCCGTTATTAAAGTTATTCCTAAAAATGTGATTAATTAAATTTAAAAGCTATAAAATTATAAGTGTTCTACCCAAATTAGCTGGGCCTCACTGCTGTTTCTTCTCGAATCTTTCGCTAAATGACTCAGAAACAAATCGAATATAAAAACATTCTTCAGCTTATGCTCCCAGTTATCTCAAAAGTAAAGTTATAGCTTATAATTAAGGAGCTGAAAAGGCGAGGGTTGATGACGTAAGCTGAAGTTGCTCCTGAAAATAAAAAAGCTGATGTCGCTGTAATACAATACAAATTTCAAATTGCTGCTAGTCTCAATTTCTTTGAATTGACCATCTAAATGTCATAATGGAATAAAGTTCACCGTAGTTGCTGCTTAGTAGGGCTTCAAATCAATGAAAGTAATGCAAAACTCATCGCTAGTCGAGGAAAACTACTATAAATATACAAAATATCACACTAAGTGAATACAATATCGAAAATGTTGGCGAATTTGTGTATTTAGGCGCCCAAACAACGGCACGAAATACGCCAAAGAATACAACTCGCAAATAAAATGTTTTATTCCGTTCTGACAATCTTGAAGAATGCTGCATACCTAGGAAAACAAAGCTCCAAGTGTAGAAATCTGTAATAAGACATGAGCTGCATATGCTATGGATGTGAAACATGGACCCTAACCCAATCATCTGCAAATATATTGAACAACTTTGAGTATCGGGTTTTAAGGCGAAGAATCGGAGCGAAGCTAGACGGGGACCAATGGTGAATTCGATACAACGATGAGCTGCATAAAATTTGTGACGAGCCGGAGATCTCAACGATAATAAGAGTGTGAATCTGCAATGGGCTGGCCACGTGAATCGCATAGATAAAAAACGGATACCCTGAAAGATATTCATTGGGAGAACTGAAGGACGGAGACAAGTGGGGAAACCAAGGAAACGTTGGTCTGACTTGGTCGATGAAAACAGTTCATCGCTGCTCGGATTTTGAAGTTGAATGACGTGGTCTGTAGACGAGACAATTGCGAGCGCTTTTCACAGGAAGCGAAGACCCGAGAGAAGCTGTAGTGCTACGAAAAAGAAAAATAAATTACTGCTTGATGGCATGAACCCGAAAAACGGCTTTGTAGATTTGATATTGTTGTCAAGTAACTCAATGTTGCAGTTACTACAAAACATCATGAAACTATTGGCCACAATATATTTTGGATTTTAAAAATAATGATGCTAAACTATACAAAGAAGCACAAAATGCAATAAAAACTCAAAAAGTATGTTCAAATTCTGGCTTTTTATTAACATGGTGAAGCTGGTGCACAATATTAAATTTATGCAATTCATTCAATAGTATAATCGGCGATCCAGAGTTGGAGTATTAGCTTGAAGGCCTTAATTTACTTACGAAAATAAGTTCTGAAATCATCAGACTTAATTTCTGTCAAATATGAAGCCGAAGTTCCTGCTAAAAAGCGAGAAATCAATGCTGGCATCTAATGCTACTACATAGCTGCAAGTGATTTGGAGCCCAACCATTATTTTGTATATCAGTAAGATTCTTTGTTAAAGACATACTAACTTTCTGGATGGATCTCATAGCAATGGGACAGTATATTCAAGAAAAACGCAGTCGAAATAGTTTATCAAAGTGGAAAATTGAAAAACAAAAAATACCTAGTGAAAAGATGTAACAGATCATCTAGGACGAGTTATTGGTACTTGTTTCCATTACCAACTTTATGTCGAGAAAAAGAAACGATAAGTGGAATTTTCCCGGGAAAATTTATATACGAAGAGCAAATATTTGATTACGAAGATTCTTCACTACGTAAGTGGTTCTTCCCTTGCTTTTTGCCAAATATAGCGTTGTGAAAAATTTGGAAAGGAAAACCATTAATATATCATGATTGGTATAAACTTTGGAAACGTTAAATAATGCAAATGAAACAGAAGCAATCGATTGCGGCATGGACGCAGATAAGGCTCAAAATATCAACATACCATCGACCTAAAGAAAAACGTTGGTTTAGTATTACTCGAATTCGACAACGATTCCTGCAATCTGGTTTATTCATGCTAATTTGAACTAGCGATTTGCTATAACGAAATAATCACCAGGTCGATGGGATACCATGGATTTTTGCTCATTCTTATACTAAAGAACTTGGTTGGGTTATACGCTGTTTCGACCTCCAGGGATCCAATACCATATCACAGAAAAAAGCCGATGAATTCTGTTGTAGTTCGACTTATCATCACGATTGCTAAACAAATGAAGATTCCTAATTAAAAATTGCACTAAATATCGTCTTTGTAATGCCAAAGAGCCAATAGTTAAAGAATCAATCACAAAACCAAGTTTTGCCAAATGCAATTCATTAAGATATGTACGATCATAAAAATACACTCTGTGCCATCTTACCAGAGCAGCTACATAAAAATGATCAATGAGGGAAACGAGCTAAAGGAAAATGAAAGATTCGCTGAGTAACACAAGTGCATTAGTTTCTCTAGAATGTTAGCTTTGGGAAAAACTATCAACGTGCATTGTCCAAAAAACCAGATTCAAGCCAAAAGTAGTATACTCATAATCTCATTTTGAACCAAATGGCTAGATTTCAAGCATATAAAAGTATATAAGAATATCATAATAGACTATAGGTAAATGATGGCGCATCGACAAAAGTGCATCAAACGGAATAACGTGGAAGAAGCAGTAAAAGTAGTGAATATAGTCTTGTGATCACGGTTTAAGCGAGCAACGTAACCTTGAAAGATTCTGCCAGAAACTTCTACTCAAACAAACAAGGCAATCACAAAATATTAGCAGCTACTTTTTGTCATGTTTTTCTGAGCTTTCTCGACCTTAAAGCTATAGGCGTTTATCGTTCGAGTGCTTATAAATTTGTATTTATTGCGAATATAGTCTTTGCTGAACGGCAAATAATATACTTTCGGAAACAAAGCGAGCTCGGTAAGTTTAAAAATGTTTAAGGCATGGCAATCATAGTAACCTTTTTAAAAATTCCTTCTTATAGATTGAGATTGTATGCAATCAATGTTCCACATCCTAAACGCTGAAGCAATCTTTCAACATAGTAAGATATCTGGAAATAGGAAAACTCAAAAAAGTGGTATTACGTCGGGTATAGGAACTCGTAAAATCTTCAATTTGTTTGTCACCTGATAAGTGATGGTAGTGAATGTATCATCAGCTTATTTGTTTCTGCCAAATAAACCCGACCGCCAAATGTCAGTATTAAAACGTTAACTAAACGATTAACCAACCCGATCAAAAATACTATTTCTGGAAAGTAAACCCGTATTTACGACTAATTTACAAAAGTGACAGACACTATGAAGATCAATTGAGCACGAAAGTTTACTAAAGATTCATTTCTATTCGTATTTAAGGCTGCCAACTTTTTCTGATGTAAAATAACGATTTTGGAAATATTGACATTGCAAAACATGCTGAAAATAGAACGAATGGTTGTGGAAAACATTGATGTACCATGGAGAATATTCATCGCCCTGTAGCACAAGAAAATCATAGACTATAAAACTGAGAACTATCGAGTTAAAAACGTGTTACTATCAGCCATTGAATTAGATTTCGGCAGAAACATTAGTGCGGCCCAAAAAGTAAGACAAATATTTTTTGAAAAATATTAAGTTTCATGTCTAAATTTAGAGGATGTTGGTGTTTTATTCGAAAATTTTACTGATCATTAAGGAAACAAAATTGTGAAGTTACTATCGAGCCCGAGAATTTTTATGTTTTATTAAAAAATCTAAATACGGTAAACCCTCGCTTGAAAGGTGATACAATTGTTTCAAGCCAGTGATGTACTTACAAAAAAATTGGTGGAGGTAAACGACAAATACGAAAATACAGGACGTATAATATATGCAAAGTAACTTTGTTTAATTCAAAATTAAAATTCAAAGTGACTTTTATTTCAAAGGAAACTCGGCACTATTTTAGAAACTTCTGTAACTTGACGTAATGTTGAAATGTTGCCTCACTTTTCTAAGTTACGTACTTTAAAATGAGCTAGAATTAAAAGTTTTGAATTGATTCATACGAGCACAATCTAGAATTATCAGTTAATCATGCTTTGGAGCATTGATTCTTTTGAGGTGTTTTGATGTGTAGAGTAGGGACACATAGAAGATAAGCTTTGTATCTTACCCACATTTACCATGCTGTTTCGCATACTTTCATATTTTATTATTTGATATTTTATCTTAGAACTATGTTTTACATGAAAACACGCTGCTTAGAGTATTTCAAGCACTTCGGGAAAGTTGAATGAATATGTAAAAACCTTTCCTTCTACGTGGACCTATTCTCTGGTATAGTGTAGTATGTTTGATTCACTTGCGTCAGTCGGTGCACTTATTGTTTTAAATTTGGTAATGAAAAATATTTAAATACATTATTTGGCGGAAATATAGATGAAAGTTCATTTTTATTCTGTCAGTTCGATTGAAACAGTTTTTAATTTAAAACTATATCTTTATCAGAGTACAAAATTGGCAATCACTTTACGTTATTTAACTGCTGGAGATTCTTACCATAGCTGAATGCATGTGTTTAGAGTCCACCACCCATCTTTGTTTAGCATTGATAAATGGATTGAAACAACACATCCGGCCGTCCTTGCGTGTCACAGCAAGTTTTCTCGCAAACTACTTAAGCTATAAACATAAAACTTGGTAACTAGGTCAAAAGTGGCACCCTCTTAAAAATTTCAGGACAAAATCATTTTTATAAATATTTTAAGGGGAATCTCCCCATATAGAGGAGTGCCTCTTAAACATTTTTTTAACTGAAAGTAGCCAAAATGGGTATCAAACGAAAGGTCTTGATGAGAACTTTTCAAAATAAATCTTAAATTGGCACTTTTTTCTTGAAGGGGTGCAAGCGGGGGGGGGGGGGGGAATGTATGAAAAACCTGTGCCTCCCCCTCGAGATTAGTCACCTCTGATTCTAAAAAAATCAAAGTAGTACCATTCATGAGCACAAAGACAACAAATGCTTCAGACGTCAAAACTCGATCAACTTTGTTAACAATGCTAAATTTTGTGAATTTTACGTGAAAGGTGGTATTTAAATTTGCCTGATACTCCTTTCTAAATTATTCGATATTAATTGCATGTTTTCTGAAAATTTCATGAAAATCGATCTATAAAAAGCCAAGTTACAGTCGATTGAAAGTTTATCAGTTACAACAACAAAAACACGTGATATTGTGGAGGTACGCGTTTGCAAAGGACGTAGACACTACAATTCTTGATCGAAAAATTAGGAACACCAAGGTTTTTGCAAACTTTACACTTTTCGAGTCGTTGTACTTCTTTTCCGGCCAGAATTCTTTCGTTTTCTGGCAGTTTGTTACACGGAACGAAAAAATTTCTAAAATCCAATCAAATAGACAACCATTTCAAGAGAACTATTTTGAGCTACGTAATTAAAGGATCATTTCAAGTGCCTAGAGTATGACTCCAGAAAATCAAATGTGGAAATTATAGTTTCGTCTTGACTTCTATTTGACTTAGTAGCTAGAAAGCAAGGATCATTTTAATCGTGATTCCTCTGACACCTAATAAATCAAAACAAGAAAATTGCGCATAAGATAAGTAAATTTTGCTTCATTGTAAAAGCACGTTCTCAATTCATTTCTGTTAATACTTGTTTTAAGTAGGTCGTCGGGATGCATATGACAAGAAAATATTTCCTGAACCCTTCTTTCCTTTCTGAAAAAAGGTAAAATTTTATAGGCTGAAGAGTGAAATAAAACATCTTTTACGTTCAATTTTAGCTTGGTATATATTTTTTTTAATCGTGTAATTCATTATTATTTTATTTAAAACATATCAATTCATTATTTCACAAATTCCTTCTTTTGAAGCATCTTCTACCATCTGGCAAAGTATTTAAATTAATTGGCTTCTCTGTGTTTACATTGTCAATATCCATAATGTTATACTCGTACATATCAAGTTCTTCACCAACAATAAAACAGTTCAAGTGTTCATCATGTTCAAGAATATCTACTTTCTTTAATATTAAACATGATTTGTTGCTTCCTTTTGATGCTATTGATATAAATCAACTATTTTGAAAAATTGCTCTAACATGTCGAAAAAGTAATTATTTTTATACTCCATGCCTTTAATTTTAATTTTCGAAGAAGAGTAAATTATTTAATTTTTGTTATTTAATAACGATGCGATTGAGTTTAAGTATTCTTTGTTCTCGATTTTATTGCACATTTTTTCATTAAAAAATTCTATATCAATATTTTTTGTCAAATTTATAGTGTATTAAAAAGTAACTATACAACATTGCACATTTTTTTGCCACAGAAAGTGCGAAATTTTTACATTTTTGCTCGCTTAATGTTGAGTGGTCAGGATTGAATAATCACGGAAGAATAATGTGTCAGAATATGGTGTTTGGGTTTTAAGCTATCATTAAAGAGTAATGTATATAACGAATGGTGTTCTGAAATTATAGCCTTCAAATTTTCAACGTCCTCATTAATAAACAATGGTGATAATAACATTTTAACCAGGTCATACAATATAATTTTATATTTCCACACAACGTCCCCAAGAGGAATATAGTCTCCAACAAATAGCGACAAATAAATTAAAAATGTTAGAGCTTCATGCGCTGAAAAATTTATTTTTTTTGATTTCAAATATTGTTTCTTAATCGGTCCACATATATTGCGAATATCTAATTCACCATAATCAAAATTTCTGATGCGATATTTTAAATCATTTAAATCAAAGTAGCCCTTTTTAATGAAATACTGTAAGGAGTTTAATAGTCCATACGAAATGATTCCTTCGAAAACGTCATGCATAAGATCTACTGCATAATTTTGTGTTACGTGAAATGAAGGCAAGGAGTTAAAAATGCAATTCTCATATACTCCTGAAGAATCAAAGTCTAATGCTTCAATATGCCTATTATAGTTTTCAGTTGAACGCAGCATATCTTTCCATTCAACGATCGATGATTTAGTTTTCTCTACTAAACAAACAAAATCGGCGAAAACACGTATGGGAAAATGTTCTTGAAAATCCCGAAATTCGATTTAAAGCAAGATAATCACTGACGATAAGTGCAAAAATAAAGTGTACTCTTCTTTTTTCAGTAAGGGTGTTAATTTCTATTCCTCATATTTCGAGAAGTTTAATGAGCTCAACAAGTGCATATAAAACATTCTCGTTTCCAGCTTTTTTGACAATTTCAGATTTAATAAACATCGTGGGAAAATTATGATCCAAATGGGAGTTTCTGTATTGATCAGGGATCGTAGGAAATTGAATGTAGAAAGCTGAAACAGTTTGGACACCTGAATGACTACCAAGAGGATCATTTACTTCAAAATAATCAATATATATAAAATACGGTATATTTATTCTATCCTCGTATCTGGCTGTCACATTTTTCCATAGGGTTCCTTGAATGAAATTACTTATATGAGTAGTTTCTTTGGAAAGTTTACCCATGTAGATTAACGTCCGCTTAAGCAGTTCTGGCAGTTCAAAAAAATATTTCATTTGAAACTCAATATCGAGCATGGTTCCATTTGGTTCATTTTTTTCGAAACTTGGAATTCGTTTTTTCATTTATTCACGCACTGAACTTGATACTACAAATTCTTTAGGATATCGGAAATTTTTTTGTGTGTCTAGAAATTTATTCATTTTGTGTTCGGTATTTACATTTTGAAAAAAATTTTGATTTCTGATTCTATTGGCAGAAGACTCTTTAGAAAATCAAGAATTCCACCAGTCATGTGTCAAGAGTTGAAAGAAATGTTGCAAATTTATGTTTGATTCCATCAAAGTATACGTAAAATTCTGTTAATTTGGTTAACTCAGAACCAATAACCACAATAAAGGGCTGAATTCGTTGCTTACTTGCGAAAAATCTTTGATTCATGTCAGCTAATGCAAGCTCAAAATCACAAATGTTCTTTATATGTAAAACTATTGAATCCATCCCTTCTCTGATCGTTATTTTTTTCCGTTTCAATTTGGAGTCTTCGTCGTTTTCCAATCGTAATGTGGGAGGGAGAACAGCATTCAGCAATATTGTAATGATGCAATCACGGGAGTCTATAATGCAGGGAGAGTATTTAATGAATGAAGTCGCGTTATTAAATTGTATGATAGCTAATACCTTCACTAATGTCTTCCGTCAAAAATTTTTTAAATAGATTTTTCGATTCGGCATTCAGGTAAGATACAATGTTTTTTAAAAAATCATTCCATTTTTCTAATAATTGAGTGGATGCCCCAGGGAATGTAATGACAACATTTTGAAAAAATTACAAAATTAAAAAGGTTTCCTATTACCGAATATGGTCCCAAATTTCCATTTTTATTTAACGGCCATTCCTTTAAAATGGCATCCAAAGTATTTTCAGTTTTCAAAATGTTTAATATACGATATTGAAAAGATTGGCGCCATCTTTCAACAACCTCCGCTTTTGGACTATCGTTGTACTTAAGCCACAATTTGTGATGATTTGGAAGCTCTTCGTCTATTTCTTGGATAACCAGATTAGTTTCTGTTATTTCTGATTGTGTTGTTTTACAGCGCTTAAGGCGCGTTCTTAAGTTGAAGTATCTGTCGTGTAATTTCCCCTTTGGATGTTTCCTGAATTGGTTTCGAGCTGCATAGTAAGTATCCTAGACTGAAAATAGTAAGTTCTTCATATCATGCACATTTAAATTTTCTTACAGTATTTGCACTAAGAAAAATTTAAGAATCTGCTCCGCAATGTACTGAAAGTGAGCCGTTTGTAATTTCGGTTGCCTCAAAACCACGGCATCTATTAAGCATTTCGCCAATATTTGTTGATGCGTTGGAGATAAATTTTTATTCAATTTATAAAATTCCAAAACTGATCCTCCTTTAAGTGGTTTTTGTAAGATATCTTCGATATTTACCTATTTAAACGTAATTGAAATTTATTAAGGGGATAGTACACTCATGAATTTTCAAAGAATCGATTCTTTTATGCTTGATTTTAGTTCAAAAGGCCTCAAAGAATCTATTCTTAATGATTTAAAATTCAAAATTAATTTTTATGTTAAACGATGAAGGTTTAAAACGCAGAACTTCAAGGCCCTATAATTGCCGATTTTATCTTATTTCGTTCTTCGCGCCTTTCTTTCAGGAACATCTGCTCTGTGAATATTTCTATACATACATACATACATACATATATATATATATATATATATATATATATATATATATATATATATATATATATATATATATATATATATATATATATATATGTATATATATATATATGTATGTATATATAGTTATATATATATATATATATATATATATATATATATATATATATATATATATATATATATATATATATATATATATAGTTATATATATATATATATATATATATATATATATATATATATATATATATATATAGGTGTATAAGTTATGTATGAGCTTAAGCCAACGTCCAAAAAAATAAAACGCAAATAGTTTTGTATAATTGAAACGTCTTTATTGTAAGAATCTGAACTTAAGACTGCTTAAAAATACTGTCAACTGTTCCCATGATACCTCGGGATACAAAGGAACGTTTCTTATCTTCTAAAGAGAAGCCAATGTAGTCAAAACAATCATATTCGAACGGATGCATAGGATTCTAATTAAAATCTCATCATAACATTCCCATGAATCCACTCGTGCGAATTTTGATTAAACTTATTGTTTACGTAATATACTTGTGTGGCATCTTGGGATGCACAAGTGCAGTGGCTCTGACGTCACTCCTCCCCGGTAAGATTCGAATTTCCCCTGGAATTCGCAATTTGGAATAATTTCATTACTTATCAATGTCAAAATTTTTACTTTACTTTTAATGATTTTTCTGTAAATTAATATGCATACAATGACTACAGCAATTGCAAATAAAAGCCAAAATATGATGTCATATATCAAATGGTAAGTTGTTTTAAAATGTAAAAGTTCTAGTTTTTCCAGGTTTTCTGTGAAATTTAATTTGATATCTTCAAATGATAATTTGTTTACTTTAATTGGCTCCACACTTGTTTTGGGGATTATAATTCTTTGTACAAATTCTCTTTTTACATTTGAAAATTCAATATTTTGAATATTAATTTTACAATTATTGAAATTTATCAGGTAGTTTTTATTTAACATAATTTTTCGTTCATCACATGAGGATGTTAGGGTACAATTATTACAATTTTTGGCTATTACAAGTCCATCTTCTATTTGTTGTATATTCTGTTCTTTATTTATTACAACTTTACATGACGTGAAAGTGTTACAATAATAATATCTTTGCATTGATTTTATTTCCAAATTGGGGTCATATCTATATGTTTTGTTATTAAATTTAACCAATTTTCGATTTTCCTCTAATAATTCCACATAATTGCTATTGGGGATAGGGTAAAATAGAATGAGGTTAGTAGTTACTGTATTATTAGGAATTTTTATAATTAGTATAATATTGTTGTTATTGAAGTTTGCCAATCCAAGTTTTATTTGGGATAGTTTATAGAAGTCGATAGAGTATTCCTTAATTTCCTCATTTGTAAGTACATTGTCAACCATAATTCCAAGTCTTGCTGAAGCAATATTATTTTGTATATGAAGTATATGATCCTGTAATATATTTAACTGAGTAACTAGACCAATATGGGTAATTTCTGCTCTAATATTCTTTTTTTCGGACTCCATTTCTTCTGTCCAGTTAGCTATTTTCTTTTGATTTTCATTGATTGCGTTTTGAAGTGTTTCTATAGATTTATTGAAATGTTTGTTTATCCGAATTTGACTGTTCAGTTGATTAACTATATTATTTTGATTTTCTTGAATTTCTTTAAAATATGTTTCAATTTCTTCTTTATCATCTGAATCTAAGGTACCAAACAGGTATTTATAGGCTTTTCCTACGAAATTAAATAAACCTCTTCTTTCTCTGTGGGGTAAAAGTGTTGAAATTTTGTATCTTATTGTCATTATTTGTGCATTTAACTGTTCTTCTATGTCTTTTGTTATAATGGGTTCCACCAAGATATTTAAATTTTCTTCATTATCTAATATATTCCGATATTTGGTATACAGGTAAGATTGTAGTGAGTGGGCATTTTCATTATTTATAATATTTATCATAGTTGAATTTATGCATTCCTTATTAAGTAAGGTTTTCCGAAAATTTAAGGGAGTTCTTAAAAATGTATTAGTTTGCGCCAATTTTCTTTTACAATTGAATTTTGCTGTTTGGGCATGATCTTCGGGAATAATTTTTCCGGATGCCAATTTTACGTTACTTTCTATCATATCCAGGGTAGTTTCTAATTCTTCTATGTTTCTTGAATGTAATATCATAAAATGGTTGGTAGGGATTCTAATTTGTTTTAGCGTTATTTCGGTAAATCCAGTTTCTTCTTTAATTTCCTCGATCGAAAGGCTCGCTTTGGCGTGAGGTAGATGGTTCATTAACAAGGTTAGCACAGAGGCGGATTAACCTTTTTGGCGCCCTAGGCTGGATAAAATTTGCCGCCCCAATATATTTGGAATTTGAATGTGAAAAAAGAATAATCTTAAAAGAATATAATAATTATTTATAACTACAGTTGGTTTTAAAAATATTTTATTAATTCACATATTTACGCCTACATTTTAAGGAAGCAAAATTATTTATCAAAACATCGAAATTTTCATTTTTTACCAATTCATTTTCAATGTGCAATAGTGTCAGAGAATTTAATCGTTCTTGGCTGATCGTTGTCCTCAAGTAATTTTTTATTCTTTTAAGCGTCGAAAAAGATCTTTCTCCTGAGCAATTCGATATCGCCGTAGAAACGTACATACGTAAAGCGATTTCCACATTGGGATATATTGAATCTAATTTATTATTTTTGATTCACTTTAACAGCTCGGTCGGTGTAAATTTTTGTTTAGATATTTCATTCGCACTACATTGTGCTTTGAAATGGATGCATTCCTTCACAAAATTTAAATCTAAATCGTCAGGATAATTTTCTATTAAATGATTAGCTTTTACTTGAATCTCATCATTGTTTATTTGCTGTAATTTTACCAAAAATTCAAATTTTGAGGCAAATTCTGCATATGACGTACGGCGAACTGTCAATTCGACAATCAAACTGTCCAAAATGCAATAGTAAATGTTAATCCTAAAGTGATCTCGAGATGTAAACGAATGTGCTTTAGTAGCTGAATCATCGAAATAAACTTTTTGTTTTTTTATTCTTTTTAAGTCTTTATCGTATTCTTTGTTTTCACTTATTAATAGAGCTTGATTTTCTAAATTATTAAATGACTCTTCACTCCTTATATCATTTAACAATTGAATCAAACCATCGTATAACATGACTACAGATGAAATGTCTATATTTGGATCTTGTAATTTTTTACTCACACCATTAATTCCTTGCAACAAAAATTCCCATACGCACAAAAATAAAGCAGTTTCAAGTGTTCCTAATTGCTTTAAAATACCTTCAGCTTGCAATTTCACAATAGGTTTTTGGGTAGAATCATTTGAAATTTTGATTAAAGCTTGATTTATTGGCTTCCACAAAAAAAGTAAACTTTCACACAAATCATGTCGAGCAGACCATCTTGTTTTAATTGTTTTAATTCTTCTTGTATCCAAATTATTTATTTCTAGATTTTTCTTGTATAGATCACATTCATTTTATAATATTTCAGATCGGTGAGTTGATAAATTAAAAATATTGTTGAGTTTTTGGAATAAATTAAAAAATAGGCAGCTTTCTTTGCAAATTTCTGCCGCACAAATGCCAACTAAATTTAAAGAATGCGCTGAACAAGGTATATATACAGCGTAAGGACACTTTTTTTTATTTCCGCTTGAACGCCTTTGTTTATCCCAGACATATTCGCAGCGTTATCATAAGATTGACCACGACAATTCTTGATATCAATTTGTAGTTCCTCTAATGTTCTCATCATAACATTTGCTAGATCTATGCCTTTATGACCAACATTAGGTCAAAATGTCAAAAATCTTTCTACTGGAGAGCCACTTGAATCCACATATCGCAAAATAAATGTGAGTTGATCTATGTGTGACAAATCTGGTGTAGAATCAACAATTATTGAATAATATTTTGAAGCCTTAACTTCTCTAACTATAGTTTTTGAAACTTCGTCAGCAATAATTTGTACGAATTCATCACATATGGTCGAGGATAGATAGCTCGTGCCTCCTTTACCCGGATTTCCATCTTCAGAAATGTGCGTAGCTAAAAAATCATCGTATATCGCAATTAATTCGAGGGACATCATGTAGTTCCCATTGTGAGGATTTCCAAATTGCTCTACGTGACCTCTGAGTGATAGGCCTCGAGATGAAAGAGCTTTAATCACATTCACGACTCTCTGAAGTACACTACGCCAATAAGTTCTTTCTTCTTCGATTTTCTCCAATAATTTTGCGTCAACTCGATTCGTTTTATTTCCTCGTAGTTTCATAGATATTAAAGCATTTTTATGAGACTAACTATTTTCGTGCTGACCAATTCTTACTTTATTTTTCCAGTCGTCGAAACCTTGTTTCTGTGATCCAAATTGAGTTTTTCTATCAAACAATGCACACGGCCCACAAAATACCTTCCCAGTACTTTCTGAGTAGATTAGCCACTTACGATGCACGTTTTCGCCGTTGGATAGAGTTGTTTCGAAATCAGCTTTCGAAAAATAACGTGGCCCTGTTGCATACTCGCGCTTACTTTTTTTAAAATCACTATTCATATTTTGAGTAAAACCATTTGTCACGATATGATCTATGGTTGCGTCATTTATTACCCACAGAACCGGATCACTACTCACACTGACTGAGTCACATGGTTCACGAATTATATGCTGATCGTGCACCTTGTCTGTGTCGTTAATTGATCGAATTTCTTCTATCTCCATTGCTTCGTCACAAATATTTTTACACTGCAACATACTGCTGGCACCATTGTCAGAATCTTCTTCATTATCATCGTTCTTGTGAGTGTTGGTTTTAAACAGTTTGTCTATTTTCGGTGTTTTACCGATTATTTCTTGATACTTCTCTTCTTTTCTTGCAGCTATTTTTCCAAATTCACATCCACTCGATTTTTTTCTGATACTCATTTTATAAATGTTATAATTAATCGCCCACTATAATAATAAAAATTATTTTGACGCCAATTCTGCACAAGAATAACTTATTTATCAGCGACCCGTGCTGTTACAAAAGTCGCTGCACACTGACTAGTGTTCAAACGTGTCATTGTATCGAAACGAGTGAGCAAAATGTAAACATTAAGCATATAATATTTTGGCCAATGATGTTGCACGCGAGTGTATAATATTCTAAGTATTCCGCGCCTCCGCGGAAAAAGGTCGCATACTCGCAGAGACCGCGGTCTTTAAGCCGAATTTTCACGCGCGCGGTCTTTAAGCCGAAGCAGCCCCGCGCAGTCTGCGACGACTCTAAAGTCGTCGACTCCAAATTCGTCGCTGACTGCGCGCGGCTACATTTCCGAAAAGTTTTTTGTTTACTTTGCCCAGACGATCATTTCGGGTCGATGCAGCTCTTGCGCTGACATGTGTTTGAACTTTTGTTGTGTTATATCTATATTTATACATATCGAAAATCTGAATGTGTATAGATATATATGTATGTGAACCTTTCTGTAAGACAGTGTCTTCTGCATTATAATTAACACAATAAATTAATTATTTCTCGTTCAATAAATCTAAACTTTTTAGTCGCTTCTAAATTTGCCGCCCTGAAAATTTGCCGCCCTAAAAATTTGCCGCTCTAGGCCGTAGCCTACTCGGCCTATACCCAAATCCGCCCCTGGGTTAGTATCAGGATTTTGATTATGATTTTGAATTTGAGCCATTTCTGAAAAGAAAGGTCGTTTTATGTTAGTTAAATCTACTCCTTTTAATGGTGCTTTTTTATATTTAGGATGTATTTTGTCTCTATTTGCTTTGAAATCCTTAATGAATCCCGTATCTCGTGTTTCTTCATAGTCCTCTCTGGTTGTGTTTTGTTTGTCAATGATTTTTTCTTTCATTTGCTTCATGATTTTGAAAACTGTTTCTTTGTTAACTTTTCCTCTAAGGATATCTATTGGTCTTTCCTTTGTTGTAGAATGGATTTGCCTATTATAGAATTCTACCGCTTCGTAAGCTTTTTCAATTAGAGTCTTTTGGGTTATATCGTGCATTGTTCGCAATTTTTCTTTAATAGTACTATGTAATCTTTCGACATCTTCATTTCCTGTATGTGCATTCGGTGTCGTATAATGAACTTCAATTTCTTTTTCTGTAATTGTTTGTTTTATCAAGAATCTATTCAATTGGTTATCCGCAACGATCTTCTGAGGTTTTCCTTGATTTGAGAAATAGTTTGCGAAGGCTTCTTTTAAGCCAAAATCGTCTGTTGATTTAAGATGAAGTATTGATGCGTACTTTGAAAATTTATCGATGCAGGTAAAGAATTTATTTCCTTTGATTATTACTATGTCCATATGCACGATTTGTCCAATATCTGATGGAGTTTCGGTATCTTTAAATTTCGCTTTTATAGGGTTTCTGTCGTATTTAGCTTTGGTACAAACTTCGCAGCTGTTAATGAATTTATTAATAATTTCTTTCAGATTCGGGTAGAATATTTGCTTCCTGAGACCATTGTAATTTTCATTAATACCAGAGTGTCCAGTTTCCTTTATATGGTATTGCTGTATGTTTTCTATAATCTTTTACAATCCTCCACCTCTTCTCTCCTGAATTATCAATTTTTTTGGGTACCACCCAGAGAGGAGAATTATAAGGTGATTTAGATTTCCGAATTATACCATTTGAAAGCATTTGTCTAATTTGAGACTCCACTTCCTTTTCGTGGATGTCGGGATATTGATAAATTTTAGAAAAAATAGGTTTATCGTCTTTTGTATATATTTTGTGAACGACTTTGTTCGTTGGTTTGAGGATATCTCCTTCTTTATAGTATAGATCCCGAAATTTGTTTAAGACCTTAATTAATTTGCTTTTTTGTTCACTATTTAGATAATCCAATTTGGTTGTGTCAATTTCACCGTGTTCCAGTTGGGTTATTTCATTGTTTAAAAGACATGGAAAAATAAATGGAATCTTTCTTTCACCCACAATTATATATTTTTGTCCCATATTAATTGCTACACCCAATGGTTCCAGAATATTGTTTCCTAAAATTGCCTCATAGTCTTTTTTTTGAAGATCTGCCTCTTTCCAAGTCATATATTTCAAAAATTTGGGATGCTGAAATTCAAGAGGTAATGGGCTTATAATTTCGTTATACAATTTAACATATCCAGATATTGCATTAATATAGCACGGTTCCTTTAATTGTTTGCTTTTCAAATTACGTACTTTATTTGAATCGATTACGGATATTGTACTACCGGTATCGATCAAAGTTCTTACCACTTCATTTCCTATTGTAATGTCTACTAAGGGTAAATTCTAAGAGATTGATTTTCGCAAAAACCCTGTTTTGCAGAAATCTGATTAATATTTTGATCACAATTATTTTCATTTTCAAAGTCATTTTGTAAATTTTGATTTGTTGGTCTATTATTGTCTTCGTTAGTATTAATTTCCATAGGTTCGTATCTACGAGAATCATTTATTCTATTGTCGTTTCTACCGTCATTCCTGTTATTTTGTCTATGTAGTCTATTATTTGCCATATTTCTATTCTGTTGCTGATTTGAAACACCAGAATACTCTTCATTATAATTCCGGTTAGGAAAAAATCGATTTCTTTGAAAATTGTTTTGGGGACCATTAGATTGGGAAATATGCGGATTATTAGAGTTTCCGCGGTATTTCTCATTGTTGGTACTATTTTTCTTTTTATTAATATTGTCGTTTTTAAGATTGTTTACCATATTTTGCCTCAAAAGATATAAATATGACTCCGTTAGATTTACAGCTTCTGTAATTTAAAAGAGCCACAGTCATAATCTGAGGAACTTTTTGTTTAAAAATGTCGTTAATAATTTCGGGGATAGTGTTTTCAGTATAAATATCACTATGTTCAGAAAGGCACTTATTCAACATATCATTTTGTATTTTCAGCAAATAATAATTAATTTCACTTACTGATCTATTTGAAGATGCTCTTGTTGCCTTTTCGATGAGGCGCTCGTAAGATTCCTGCGTTGTGAAGACCTTGATGAGAAGTTCTCGCGCCAGAGTCCACGTTCTTTGCCTCGATGGGATGTTTCCGATTAGAGATGTGCAATTTGATTACTTTTGTGTAACGAATGATTACCGATTACTTCGACTTGAGTATTCGGTACCAAGTATTCGATACTTAGTAATCGGTTGAAGAGTGTGATTTCATACGACTGGCAAATAAAAGTGAAAGCCTTTTGAATTTTGAAATTAAAACACGGAACCCAGTTAAGATCCTCTCGGAAATATTATTGAGTTTCAAGATAAGATCTTTATTTCTGTCGTTTCAAAAGGGACATAGGTCTGCTATATCCCACCTACTTATAATTGTTACTATTACTCAGTAATTACTGCTATAAACTGAATACTTACGAGCATATTGCGTTAGAAATTATTATTTATATTGATATTAAACCGTTTTCTTCTTTTTTGTGGAAAAACGCATAAAATCGCTCGATTTATCTTTTTTCATATTCAATATCTTAATCAAACGACAAATATTGGAGAATCAGGAACTTATATTTATCTCAGATCTAATGGTGTTTAATCTTAATCATATTGCTAAATTTATCTTAGGTGCTAACTATAATTCAAATAATTAAAAAAAAAATTCATAGAAATGCATTAAACAAATTGTTTCCGTATGATGTTGAACACCGAATAGGCAGTTATGTTGATGCAAGGTTGTAGTTTGAATTTAAAAATAAAATTTTTCGCACATTCTTAGCCTTTAAGCGATTTCGTTTTTCTGAAACCACGAGTCCAGCTTTAGAAAAAATTCTCTCACAGGGCACTGACGTAGCTATTATTCCAAGGTATTCTCGTGCTAGTTGAGCAAGGTTTGGATATATTATTTCTCTACTCTTCCACCACTCTAGAGCATCTTCTTGTCGAGATATACGTTTCTCTTCCGAATATTGCCTAATTTCTAATAACCCATCTGATACTGGTGACGAGTTTTCAATTTCAGCATCGTTATCAAAGTCCCCCCAAAGAATATGCGGCTCCATTGTTTCATTCAAAGATGGACTGATTCCTGCAGTAGCAATGATGTTTTCAGATCTCGATCTTCCTCTAATTAATTCCGAAACTTCAACGTGAAGAGTTTCTTGGATTTTGCTTAGAGCATCTGCATCATCGAAACCTTTTTGTTTAAAGCGGGGATCTAGATATGTGGCTTTCGCATATACTTCATTATATTGTATGAGCTCAAAGCGATTGTACACACCTTGCAACAACGAATCTTTTAGTTTGATTCCTTCTTCAGAAACTACAATAGTTTTTATAAGTGCTTTCCTTAAAACTGTTATCAATGGAATCACCTTTGATATGGTAATTGCTTTTTCGGCACTTAGCTCTGTTGTACATAGTTCGAAGGGTTTTAAAACAAGACAGCATTCTTTCAATATTCTCCATTCCTCCGCTTTCAAAGTTTCAACAGGACTATGCAAAACACCTAGAGCAGCTTCTATTGACTCCTGAATAGTGATGAATCGCTCGAACATAAAATAGGTTGAGTTCCATCGTGTGATCACATCATTAATTAGTTTTAATGGTTGCCTACTGTTACCAATTTGTTGGAACGATTGGAGTTTCTCAGTGGCTGGAATACTTCGGTGGAAAAACTCAACTATCCTGTTGACTTTTTTGTGGATTGCATCAATTGTTGAAAGAGCAGCTTGGACAACAAGATTCAATGTGTGTGCCAAGCATGGTAAATGTTTCCATCCTGATAACCTTACTGCAGCAACAGCATTAGCTGCATTATCGGTAACCATGACATTAATTTTTTCAAAAATATTATAGCTAGCTGCTACCGCAAGTAATTCATTGTTTATATTGATAGCCGTGTGCCGCTCAGGAAAATGAAAACAATCTAGAAGAACGGTAATAACTGCCCAGTTTTTGTCAACAAAATGAGCCGTGACAGCCATGAAGCTTTCTCTTGCACAAGACGTCCACGCGTCACTCGTTAGCGTTATTTTTTTGGCAATCTTCACTTTATTTTCGACAGCTTCTCTCAAATCAATATAGTGTTGCTCTAGCATATTTCTGCTAAAAGTTGTTCGGGATGGAATTTTGTATACTGGTTCGATTTCAGCCATGAGCTCTTTGAAACCTGCATCCTCAACCATCGAAAATGGATGCATATCTTTAATTATCATTTTGAAAATACACTCAGTAATTTTTCGTTCACGAGTGATTGTAAGTGGACGAGAAGTGTACTTTGTTATTTTGGGTTGATTTTTTTGACCCATCAAATGTGATTTCAGGGTTACTACATTTCAGGGTTACTACATTTTGTTCCCTTATTAAGGAGGCTGAAAAGTTTCCAGGATCGACATCCACTACCAGAGGAGCTGCCATCTCAACAGAGTGGTTTACACTTGAAACAGGGGTACTTGCAGCCCTTTCTATAATTTCAATAGTTGGATGCTTATTTTTTAAGTGCTTTATAAGATTTGAAGTAGCACCTCCTTTATAGGACAAAATTTGCTTGCAAGTATCGCACTTTGCTTTTCCTTCTACATCCATAGAAAAATGCATCCAAATGCTACTACGTTTTCTTTTGAATTGTTCAACAGAAGCCATATCTTAACCTATTTAATTAAAAAAAATTATTCTAAAGTATCAGTGAGAAATTTACACATACTCAAAAGTTCTCGAAGTCTTGTAGTTTTCGTAATTTTCTCCAAAAACAATCTATTAAAGGAGAAAAATTTCAATATATACCTTTACTAAAAGTGTGTATTCAAACACATTTCGATCAATATTTGGAATCACGCACTACACTTTCAAAAAAAAAAAGTTAATGTACAGTATTTGATTGAAAAGTCCTATTTGCGAATGATGCTTAGCATTTAAGGTTGTGATGATGAATATATAAATATTAGGGAGGCATATGCTACTCCAAAATTGGGTTTAAGAATAATCTACAGAAGGCAATTATTATCAAATAAGTTAATAGCATGTGATTCCCACTATCAATCAAATTAAAACTATTAAAATAACTTACAATTATTTTTCTGGCCTGCTTTTTATTCAGAAATCTACTTATTTTATTGAAAACTGTCCTTATTTGACTGTAAAGTTCAATAATGTCTTTGTCTTTATAAACACTTGAAATCACTCGAAAAAAAATTTTCCTCCCGACCCGCACTTAAATTAAATTATTTTGTATGAACTACAATATTTGCTATGAAACTATATCTTAAGGTAATTAACTTATTGTAATTTAATCATTAAAGATTTCCTTGTGTAAAATGATTAACACTTTTTACGCTTAACGAAATTTTAAACTCACATAATTTACGTGCACAAATTTATTTATATTCTACCTTTTACCAGCACATATTCATGCTATTAACGCCAATACAACGTAGAATATAAATAATCTATTGTATTTAATTTACCTTCAAATCTAATCAAAATCTAAGCAAAAAATCACGACACTCAAATCTGCATGCAATCTATTCATCAACTAATGGATGTCGCACAACAGAAAATCAAATTATCAAAAAAAAGTTAAAGAGAAAAGAAGCAAACACCCATAACCGCCCGATATCGCATTATTGCAAGATTGTGATAATACACATGTTGCACGATAGCAAAAGAATCTCTTACAGAGATCTACTCTTGTCCAAATCGCGACAAAACATCAAATTTTCCGACCCAAATCGTCCCCACGGCATCAGCTCATACGAGTAACAAAGTAGAAAACCGTGTAAAAGAAAACCCGAAAAACCTACTTACTCGTACTCGCTGACTTGGATTGAATTCGATTCTTTGAGCGGCTCTATGAGTGAATGAGTAATAATACTAAGTGAGAATGAGTAGCGAAACTCGATTCAAAGACTCTACTCAGAGTGATTTTGGATGAGTACCAATACCGAATACTTTCATGAATGAGTATTCGATACTTATATTCACTCAAAGTATTCGTTACTTTATATCGAATGAGTACTTTTTGCACATCTCTATTTCCGATCACTTCCGCTGCATGTCCGATTATTTTTGGAAAAATGTAGAAATTTTCAACGAATAGGCGATCCTCCGGATTCTCGATGGCGTTGTACACTAGGTCCACTTGGCGAACGAAAGTAGCCACATCTTCATCTCCATTGAATGATCGCACTGTTGTCATTACTCTTGCGGTTGTATCCGCTATCGCGTTCCGGTTGATGTTTTCCGGTGGTTGAACAGGTGGATTGATTGCATTCAGTTGCTGTCGAATTGCATCCATGATTCACTTTTGTATTTTTGTTCACTTTTTGATTTATTTTATTTTAAATACGCTGCCGATTTTTTTCAACTGAGTGTTTGCAGGGTTCTCAGGTTTTTAACTAATTTAGTTTTAATTAATAGTTATCGCGTGTTTAAGATCCCTTGTTTAAGGGCTTGTCGGGATCTCCAAAGAAAAAACTAGCACTCGATTTGTTATTTGTGCGGTTTTATTAAATTTTTTTATCACCAAACTAAGTCCGTGCGATTTCGCCGTAAACTTCGTTTTACGCGATCTCTATAATGCACTTCTAATAGTTCGTATTAAAGGACGCGTATAGAAACTTTGTTTCACGTTTTTCGCGAAAAACTTTTGTTTCGTTGAGTCCGTTTACCGACTGCGCCAGTTATGTATGAGCTTAAGCCAACGTCCAAAAAAATAAAACGCGAATAGTTTTGTATAATTGAAACGTCTTTATTGTAAGAATCTGAACTTAAGACTGCTTAAAAATACTGTCAACTGTTCCCATGATACCTCGGGATACAAAGGAACGTTTCTTATCTTCTAAAGAGAAGCCAATGTAGTCAAAACAATAATATTCGAACGGATGCATAGGATTCTAATTAAAATCTCATCATAACATTCCCATGAATCCACTCGTGCGAATTTTGATTAAACTTATTGTTTACGTTATATACTTGGGTGGCATCTTGGGATGCACAAGTGCAGTGGCTCTGACGTCACTTATATACATATATATATATATATATATATATATATATATATATATATATAGGTATATTTATATATATATATATATATATATATATATATATATATATATATATATAGGTATATTTATATATATATATATATATATATATATAGGTATATTTATATATATATATATATATATATATATATATATATATATATAGGTGTATATATATATAGGTATATATATATGTATATATATATATATATATATATATATATATATAATTATATATATATATATATATATATATATATATATATATATATATATATATATATATATATATATATATATATATATACATATATATATAGTTGCGTATTTTATACACCCACAAACATGAGTAATCTACGATTCGTACTATACTGATAAAAATGATCTTGCGTTGAAATAAGAATCATTCCCAGATGTTTTCGATGATGACGCAGGACTGTTGCAGTATGCCGATGAGTCGTCTATCCACTTAAACAAATCACGCTCGGTAGAAAAAGTGTCGTTGTTTGACTCAATCTTAATATAAGAAAGACGAAACAATTTACTGATCTGACAATAAGCCATAAATTTTCGTATTTCCACTACCTTTTCTTTTATCCACAATTTTAATTTTTTTCTGAATTTCGCCTTTTTACAAATTTGGTCAAATTTAGGTAGAAGTTGATTGAGGTCATCATTATTTAAATATTCTAGCTCACGAACATTTACTCCTGCATCTGAAATAAGGGATAATAACGAACTTGTAAGCCAATGAGCAAAATGTGTAAGTGGTATTCTGTTTCTTAGTTTCACGCTTGAATTTAACGTGCTTGGACTCATTTTATATTTTACCTTTGAGATATGTGAAAATATCATCCAGGTCCCAAGATTTCGATAAATCGAAAAGTTCTTCGTCTTTGTGATCCTGAACTTCAGACTCAACATAAATCACTTGTAGATCTTCAAAGTTTTCGCTCATTTTGACTTTACCCACGGTCTAATTAACGATAGATTTTGATTTGTTGCATTAGAAACTTAATTTTTAAGCATTTTTTGCGATTTTAGGTAAGTTGCTAAGATTTTACTAAATGATGTGACAAAAGCACCAAAATTTAATTATTTCCTGACATGTCCAAGAAAACATATATTTATATTTCTACAAAAATTGTCTTGTAGAAGCACAATCATAGTTTCGACATACTTATCACAGAAGTGTACCCATAAATAAACTTGGAAATCATCGGATGGTTTGAAATTCAACCAAACCGATCGAAACGCTGATCAAACAAAGATGGGAGTCTTGAGTTGAATATGGCCACATCCTGGATTATTCCAGGAAAGACCTTAGACAAACTCTGGATGATATGAAATCAAATCCGTGGCAGAACGATCAATTTGCTTTATTGCCCGTGAAAAAGGAAAGGAATAGTTTGATGACAAATGCCGATATGCACCTGATAAGATAGTTATACAATCAAAGCTAAGTAGCCGGGCATACCAGAACGCATGTCATTCCTCAACTATAATAAAAAACAGTAATTGACTTACCAAACGTTAACTTCGTTGTTAGAGAAATGCCAGACCGGGTCAATTGTATAGATTCAAGCTCTTCAACAGTCGAACTGATGTGGTATTAGTTTAACAACCGAATTAACATCTAGAAAGTCAATTACTGTTCTGTATAAAAGTTGAAGAGTGACATACGTTACTTTCAGCTTTTATAAAATTACTTAAAATCTACTTTGTTCAAGCTAGAAATTAGAGTCTGGTAAGGTCTTCACAAACATAAATGACAATGCCAATATTACCAGTATACATCATCTAAAACTATCTTATTCACTGCTCTAATTTTAATTTAGTCTTACTTCTTTATTTTTTCGATAGCATTTGATACTGGAGCAACTCCTCAAGCTGTATATCGATTTAAAAGACGAAAAACCTTCGGTGAAAAAGTCAATGGTCGATGTAAATTGTTTTATTAGTTTTAAAAGATTAATGGTTCATGTAAACATTTACATTAATCATACAAAACTGAATGATTAATGATAAATGTTTACATTAATTTTAAATGACTGGGTAATAAAACGTTATTGCATTAAAAAAAATAATGCATTATTCAAAACACTGATTTTGCAGTTGCTAGCTCTTAGACTAATGTCTATAATATTTATATTTCATTGAGTTTTTTCTAGTACTAAGTTTTGAATTTTTATGCGCCAATGTAACTTTATTTTTTGTTATATGTTGAATTTTACAGAAATTATATTTATGTTTTAACTATATTTGAAAGAAAATTTATTTAATTGTTCCTTTGACTGCATAAAAACAAGCGCTATTTGAAGTTTTTGAATTTTTATTAACATAATTTTTTTCTTTTTTCATTAAAAGCCGTCGGGCCTTGCTTTATTGGGATAGCAGACGCGTTTCGACTCCTTTGAGTCATCTTCAGTGCCTCCACTGTCGAAACGCGTCTGCTCCCTCAATAAAGCAACGCCCGACTGCGTTAAACGATAAAAGAAAAGAATTGGTCGGTGGAAATCAAATAAACTTTATAACTGATTGCAACATAGTTTTTGTTACGGGTGACTAGCTTTTATCCGGGGACCACACCACGACCACTAAGGAGATCGGGATGCATGTCATTTACACACCCCAAACCCGCTTGAGCATCGAGGTAGCAGTTGACTCATTGTATTTTTCTTTCGACACTAATACTACTCTCATGCAAAAGATGGAAATGTTATTGTTATATAAGTCAAATTGTTATATAATTGAAGAAGAAATGTTATTTTTGTATAAACAATATTATTTATTCGTCGAGCTAGAATAGGGCGTTAAATTTAGGTAGGGAGCAAACGGCAGCAACGGACGACGAACGACATCAGAAGGGGGCCGGTCGACCATCACTTTTCCCAACAAGGATAACCTATGGCAACGCATCTAACGCAAGCTTTACACTTGTGGCTATTCTCACATTCTTTAATGTGAGAAATGGAGTTCGAACATCTGGACTGATATTTTTGTTTTGGTTCTTGTTTACCATACTGAGTATACCAAGATGTAGAACCGAAGTTCGACTGAAGAATATGCGTGTTGATAACGGAATCGAGGACTCATGGGCCGAATACAAATACATCAGCTTTATGGTATCATTTGCTGCTTGTTGTGCCCTAGTAATATTAAATTGCTTCGGGGACAAGAAGCCTCGAAGGATGAAATATGAGACGACAGAGAAAGAATGCCCAGAATTGAGTGCAAGTTTCTTGTCCAAAATCACATATCAGTGGTTCGACATATTAGCATGGAAAGGTTTTCGAAACCCTCTTGTTGTCGAAGATCTTTGGGATTTAAAACCTGAAGACTCATCCAAGGAAGTCATGCCGATTTTCGCTAAACATTGGGAACGTTCAGTACAAAAGTTATCACAGACTCAGCAACCACAAATAGAACATCCTAAAGCTGAATTCTCAAAAAATGCAGCTAGCGTTAATTTCTCCAACCAAAAACCAAATGAAAATCGAAAAAAAAAACATCAATTATGCCACCAATAATTAAATCATTCGGTGGGGTCTTCCTCTTTGGATCATTCCTTAAGCTTCTTCAAGACATTCTGACATTTGTGTCCCCGCAAGTACTCAAATTGATTATTAGCTATGTTGAAAACACAAGTTCAGAACCGAAACCGGAATGGCGAGGCATATTCTATGCAGTGTTACTTTTTGTAGTTACTTCAGTACAAACATTAGTATTAGGTCAATACTTTCATCGCATGTTCATTGTTGGCCTTCGAATTCGTACTGCATTGATAAATGCGATTTATCGAAAGGCATTAATAATATCGAATAATGCAAGAAAAGAATCAACTGTCGGTGAAATTGTTAACTTAATGGCTGTAGATGCTCAACGATTCATGGATTTAACAACATACTTGAACGTGATTTGGTCTGCTCCTTTACAAATAGGATTTGCTTTGTACTTTTTATGGGAAATCTTAGGACCATCTGTGTTTGCCGGTTTGGCTGTTATGATAATTTTGATTCCTGTCAATGGCTTCATCGCAAATAAAATCAAAGGATATCAAGTTAAACAAATGAAAAACAAAGACGAGCGAGTGGAATTAATGAACGAAGTATTGAGTGGTATGAAGGTTTTGAAATTATACGCCTGGGAGCCTTGTTTTGAACAGCTTGTCTTGAATATTCGTGATAAAGAGATTGATATACTTAAAAAGACTGCTTACTTAAACGCTGGAACATCATTCCTATGGTCTTGTGCACCGTTTTTGGTGCCATTGGTTACTTTCGGTACTTACGTACTAGTAGAGGAAAACAACGTACTTGACGCAACAACTGCTTTCGTTTCTCTATCTTTATTCAATATCTTACGTTTTCCTCTTGCTATGTTACCAATGCTCATCTCTGGTATAGTTCAAACACAAGTTTCGGTCAAACGTATCAACAAATTTATGAATAGCGAAGAATTGGATCCAAATAACGTGTACCACGAACCAAACGAAGCTTATCCTATGGAAATCGAAAATGGAAGTTTTTCATGGGGCGACGAAGAAATCTGCTTACGAAACATCAACATGAAAATTGCGAAAAATCAACTGATTGCACTGGTCGGAACTGTGGGTTCAGGAAAAAGTTCTGTCGTATCTGCTTTCCTTGGTGAAATGGAAAAGATAACTGGTCGCGTAAATACTTATGGGAAAATTGCTTATGTTCCTCAACAAGCGTGGATTCAAAACGCTACATTACGAG
>OZ017738.1:354079296-354239296 GCA_963969285.1 Odontomyia ornata | reverse complement strand
CATATTTTGAGCATCCTCAGCTGCATCGATGTATTTCATCAGAACTAGCCTAGAAATGTATCACAAATGGAATCTAAATTTATGTTGGGTGAGCGGCGCAGTTGTCTACAATTAGCAAAATCTCTAATTCTCAGCTGCTCGTCCCAGGACCGTAACTCATTCGAAAAAATATCTGATGTCATCCAAGCCCGTCCATTTGAGGTATAATTTACAGGCAATGTTTTTACATTTTTCATGCATCTCGGATTTTTAAATTTTCCAATAACGAGCATTTTTCTTTTTTCGGTGCCAGATAAATTGGCGCGTATGAGGACAGTAATCCTTTCTTTAGACTGCTTCCCACCTATACACTTTTCACCACGAAATTTGAGAGTCTTGTTAGGCAACACTTTGAAGAAAAGTCCCGTCTCGTCTGCGTTGAATATGTCCTCATCTCTATAACCCTCTCTTATCTGCGGCCATTCATCACGAATCCAATCCAAAGCGGCTACTGAGTTTGCATCTGCTGCTTCGCCATGAATTCGTCCAAATCCAATGTTATGGCGGTTTTTGAATCTTTGAATCCAACCGGAAGAGCACCTGAATTCGTTATCATTATTAAGCTGAGCAAATTGTTGGGCTTTTTGTCGCAAAATTTTCCCCGAAATCGGATTGCGGGGACTCCTTTGATATGTAAACCACCTCATTAGGTTTCTATCAACATCCCGTTGCATGGGGTTTCGAATTTTCTTTTGTTTTCCTGAAGATGAAGGATTACTACACGCGGCCTTAATTTTATTTCGATTTCGCCAAATTGTCGAAACAGTCGTTTTCTTCAATTGCTTCGAAGCACATATTACTGATTGTTTTTTGCCACTTTCAATTTCTCGAATAATATGTAACTTCTCATTAATCGTTAGCACTTTGCGAGTTTTCTTCTCCATTTCTTTGTTTTGCAAACTTTATCGCGACCTTACACCGATCACAACACTTCAAAAACTGCCAATTATTTTCTTATGGGATTCCCTAAAAATTATGCAGACATCTCCCTAACACAAAAAAAACACCCTACCGGGCACAATAGTTTAAAAACTGGCGATTATTTATCATGGGATTCCCCGAAAATTATAGGGACCGAAAACCCTTCGCGTTATTGTTGCCAATTTGTTACGTATCGCAACAACTTGTCTAAACAACTTATTTTTGTTTGTGGGTTTATGCTTCATATGTACGTATGTATATGAGAATAAATATTTTGTACGTTATAAAGAACTCAAGTGGCATGGACGAAGGTGCGTTATAAACAATATGTACGTCATAAAAGTGAACGTTATATCCGTACAAAAATACAGTAACTTCCATGATTTGTGCATGGGGATTGGAAAAAAGTACTTTATAACCGAAAGTACTTTATAAAAGTGCACTTTATAAGCGGGTTGCACTGTATATATATATATATATATATATATATATATATATATATATATATATATATATATATATATATATGTAAATATATTATATATATATATATATATATATATATATATATATATATATATATATATATATATATCTACAATATGTTTGTATATGCTTGTATTTGTATGTGTGTATGGAATTATGTATATAATATGCAGTACAAAATTTTAAATCTTTATTTTAACAATACACGATGACTCACTGCAATTATTCGTTGCACAAAACGGTCACCTCAGTTGGTCTCCTAAACTCCTGAAAGAAAGGCCTTTTAGTAATTTCGTTTAAATAATAACTTATACTTGCCATCACCGGCATAGTTTCTGCATTAATTGGCTCGATTTTCAACATCAATTCCAGTCCCATCACCACGACTACAGAAGCATCGAAAAAATTTTTGAATTCGAAATTAATAAAACAGCCCCCATATTTTAGGTGCACTGCACTGATACGAGATCTCGTATTTTAGAAAACCTTCAAAGTTTTTCAATTCAAACGTTTACTCCGATACATGAATCTTTTACAAGCACCTTTGCAACATCAAAATATATTTTCAACAATTGAATCTTAACACCATTATGGACGGAGCCGACAAAACTTCGACTTTTACGCGGAACATCTATTTCACATGCAATTTGTACTTTGATAATTACGAACTTTTACTTAAAAACACAATTATTTACTTCAACATGAAGCTTTAAGGATAACTTTGGTTCATTTAAATCCGTATGAATAAATACTTACATTGCAAGCAAATTTCATTTGCATATTATCAGAACTCGATGACCGGCGTCAAATCTGTTTCAACCGAGAAAATCTTTAAATTCGCGTCTCCCATATACCTTTTATGGCAGGCACGATTCACACAGGGTTCGAAATTATGTTTTCATTTACGAAACGCACCGAAAACTTGGACGGACACAGAAAACATCGCGTAAATTACACCCGGACACATAATTGTTTCCTTGACTGCATTTTACTTACCTAAAGAATGAAAAATATTCGATGACGCTTTCTTTTTTTTATTCACGTTTACACGTTTAACACTTTATTTTATAGATCACTAATCAAAACTACCCGAAACAAACGATTTCATTAAAAATTTTAAAAAAGTACTATATTTGCTTGGAATTTTTGCAAGAATTGTCAACTGACTATTTTCCATCAGCTGAAAAATTATATTCAAAATCAGGGGTGTCACAATTGTTGATTTAGATCGCGCACTTCGTAGTTTGTTAGTAAATTTTATGGAAAAGAAAGAAGTTTGTTGAACAACATTTGGAGGCATTGTTTACAATTGTAAATGCAGTATGATCATCAGAGAGATAACTAAAAATAATGAACTTTTTTAGCTATTTCGAAATTAATTTCGAACAATGATAGCATTTGGACAATCATACGTAAGCTCATTTGTGAAAGTTCAAAAGCATTCGAAAATGGAGTATACGTACATAAAATTTTTGTTCGTATTAAGCATGTATTAAGAATTTCCGCAGTTTCGTACGAGGTGACCGATACTCATCGTTAGCTGCCCCATTAGTCCCCTCGGGGCAGCTCGACTGCGTGGGTTTCCGCTGACTGCGAACCCATATATATATATATATATATATATATATATATATATATATATATATATATATATATATATATATATATATATATATGTATATATATATATATATATATATATATATATATATATATATATATATCTATATATATATATATATATATATATATATATATGCTGCAACATGGCAGTGCTGGAACGTCTATCGAGCAGTAATTTCCACTATTATGTAGTGGTGGGGAATTTATAAAAATTTTGTTTAGGGAATGCTGGTGTCCTAAGTGAGAAAACTACATTGTTCTTTCACCCGAGCATTTCGGCTATGAAATGTGAAATGTTATTAATAGTTAAAATATTTCTTGTAAAGTCAAGCTTTGCATCTGTGCCAGCAAGCACATTTTGGCCAATAATTGCAATCAAAGGAACTATTTACGAAATCCATTAATTTCCACCTGTTTGCGCCAGGACTCCTTTGTCCTGGCCTCTTCCTGTCACTTGTTTTTCCTTTGATCTTATGGTGAAGCGTTCCAACTCCGTATGCCACTGACCGCATACATATAGATCCGCAAACAAAAAAGCCGATTCAACCTTTTGTGCACTGATATATACTTCTCGCACTTTTTGAACCCACAAATTAATGGAGCATATATCGCTCTTATGTAGAAGCCGTCAAGCCGGAAATTCTATCATTTATTTCTATATATATATATATATATATATATATATATATATATATATATATATATATATATATATATATATATATATATATATATATATTGACATTAATTTCAAAAAGGATTTTCCCGAATCAGGATGCACTAATACACAGGAAAACAACGAAGCGCACTGTAAACATTTATTCTCGCTGTCGCGACGATCTGTTGACGACTGATGATTCCCTTCCCACTTGAGCAAAAGGCGCCAGCAGTTCCCACGCACGAAAATGCTGACGCTTGAGCGTCCACAAGCATTCCATGCCCGGAAACCGCTGACGCCCGTGTCTGGTACGGGAAAGGAACTTTGGTTTCGCATTGCAATGCGTTCATGCGGCCACATCATGCATGCAAATGTGGTGTTTATGTCTTCCGATCGTTTCGCTGACGCGTATAAGTTAACAAAATGATTCGAACATCACGCGAAACTGCTGACACCCGCGTCTGTGGCGATGCAAAATGTGGCCACATGAGACATGCATGCATCTATGATTTTAGCAACTATGTCAAACAATATTAGTCACATAAGGTGACGAAATTAATTATCCACCTTTGCAAATACGATTTGTAAAATAAAATTTTCACTTAAGTCTAACGCCACTGATTGTGTGGACGGGCATTAACACCACCCAATAAAATGGTTATTATAAAACTCGCATGGGAACTCAGTTCTCAAGCCAGATTTCACACGCTCGGACCCGTTTATTGAATTAATCAATAATGGTTTGTCTAATAGATAGCACCGACGAGGCCCTACAAATTTCGAGTTCATGAAACAATGGGTACTTTCAGTATCAGTTAGACATCTAAAAGATTTTTCCTCGATATTAGTCGAAGTATTGGGAGTTTTCCGAGGCTCGATACCGAAAATTTTCTTTGCCAATGTGTAAAGAAGAATCCGAAGAGACTACAGTGCTCATTGAAACGTCGGTTGGCAATGAAAGATCAGTGTGCCTGAAATTCCGACTTTGCGGGCGTTGATAATAGTTTCCTGAATTATGCCGATGATCTGACTAAATTAGTCGAGGATTATTAAAACGGTTTTGGGAAGTACTACCGAGAAAATTAGATTGGTTTACTTATCTAGGTTTCGAACCGAAATGTAAAATCCTGCCCTCACTAACACCGAAAATGCGTCTTTTAAACTATCGGGTTTACGAGCACCCCTAATGGGCTCAGGACACTTATCAATATATACATTTTTCACAATTTTTCGTCTTTGCAAAATCTTATTTTTAGCTTATTCAGCTGAATATGCACCATTTGTTTTTATATTATTACAAACAAGATGCAAGTACTTACTTAGATAAAAATAGAGTTTTGCAGGAGTTGTGGAGCGAGCGCCGAGTATTTTTTCCATTAGCCTGACCTCCGGTTCGTCAAAGTGCAGTAGAAGTGCATTCCTCATTGTCGACCACTGTGTTGATGGTAACACATTTACCATTTCCGTGGGTTTCCCGATTAGCCTGCCAACGAGTTGATGCTCGATTAGTTGTTTATAGACTGCTGGGAGAGCTTGGAGTATATTCTGAATTGCGTCGATCGAGTTGATGAATGGATGGACATCTTGTTGATCGCCTGTAAAATTAGAAGGGGAGCTAATGTATGAACATATGGGTTTTTTTCGTCTTCTTCGTTCGTTATTTGTTCATTTGCGGATTTTTCGTTGAGATTCGGTAGGGCTTCCAATAAATATCGTGCTCACTGTTACGGATAAAACCGAAGGGCACCAGTATTACCTCATCCCGAACACTATCGTAGCATTCGCGTGACTCGGTATATTTAGAGAGCTAAGCCGCACACGACTAGATTTTGTTTGCCACTCCAAACTGTATTCATAATAGTAGTTTAAATACGATTATTTGTAGTTTTAAGCAAACATAACTGTCATCGAGCGAAGGGCAGAGCCAACGCATGCTTGAAATTGGAATGTTACCCAGAAATATTTCGGAAAATCTCTTAAAATAATTTCACATGATGATGTTTACTTCCCTGATTTCTGCGATGTATATTTTGCCGCACCAAACATGAATCAGAGAGATGATGATTTAGCGAATTTCCTTTCCATGCCAGCCGAAAGATCTAGTCAAGATTTGAACACAGTAAGAGAAAATCGAAAATATGTTATACTCAGAGCCCAAGATCTCAAACTGGGTAGATACCCTGTGAGTTCAAAATTGCAAGACTGGCTAATTTCACGTCAGAGATATTGGGGTACACCAATTCCAATCATACATTGCGGATCATGTGGTTCTGTTCCAGTGAATCAATGAGACTTGCCTGTTTTATTACCGAGAAGGACACAATTGAATGAGACGACGAAGTGGATAATCATGTAACATGGCCGAAACGTGGGAATACTGAAGCGGAAAGAGAAATATATACATTGGATACTATTGTGGATAGTTCCTGGTACTTCCTTCGATATCTTGATCCTAAGAACGACGTAGAAATATTTGATAAGCGAAAGATGCACAGATTTATGCCAGCAGACTTGTACATCGGCGGCAAAGAACAGGCGGTTTTACATATGTACTATGCAACAGCGATTGTGGCTGACAATAAATGATTCCTACAATGCACGTACCGCTCCTAATGTCGATATACCAAAATCAGAATCTTTCGACACCAGTGACTATAAACATACACATCAACTAAGTGTGGCTACTTCGAAAATGCAAGGACTAATAGTTCTTACAGGATGTCACCAACGGAATTTTCCAACTACATCAAACAAAGAGCAATGCAACAACAACTTCATCATTCCCACGGCCCAACGAGCAATCACTTTGGTCCCATTGGACCAGCTTCTCCCTCGCGCTCCTTGTCGCCCAATCCACTGGCTTTGGGCTTGCCGAACGAGCCATTCTAACACCCCAGCATCAACAAACAACAACACTTCTAGTCAAGGCGCTGGATCTTCTACTCAAAGCACTCCCATTAGTTCTCCTGAAGCTAGCCATGACTCCAAGTCAATGGATGGTCGCAATTCCTTCTATTCCAATGCTGGACCCTATCAGCACCTTTTGGTTGCTAACTAAATCGAAAGTGAAGGAGCATGATAAGGAAACACTGAAAAGTCTATACACCATAATATATTTTTCGTATGCAAACTAAAGTAATATTTTTCTATGAACGTTTTTTTTAAATAAAGTCGATAAAAACACACATAAACAAAAAAACCAAACAAACATACAAAATACCTTTGATCTTGAAATAGCACTTTATTATCATTCAACTTGAGACATGAAACAAGAAAATTATGCGGTAGGAAAGTTTCGTTAAAATGTTTTCCGCGTTTTTATGAATTTCTAATGTCCTGCAAGGAGGACATATGTTTTGTGTTTACTGTAACTTTTCTCGCAGCCTCCGTAATTTGCTGTTTTTACTTTGAATAACCACAAAATCAAGAACCAGTGAACGGAATGATATTCGAAAATGGTAAACAAATACGAAATAGAGATAAAGCAAATGCCACACTGGCAGTGAATTATGTTCAGCTGATTCAGCCGCACTTGGAGTGCTCGCCACCAGAGGGGAGCAAAGACCAAGTGGCGGCAGAAAGGAATTACCCCGCTGAAGAGGTGGATGACCGAAGACCGGAACCATAGCCGTTAGGAGGAGGCTATAAAAGCGCGCGATGAATGACGCGCCTCCTCTTTTTCCTTTCCTATCGTGTGCGACAAAGCAGCTGAGAAATAGCAACAAGTGCGGAGGTAATTTGAAGCGCAGAGGAAATCATCAGTGTACGACAGGAGAATCAGCAATTGCGGAAGAAAAGGGAGATTGAGATCGAAACAACGAGCAAAGCCCAGACGTTGGAGGAAAGATTACAAAGTGCAACAACGGATACAATCATCGAAGGGGCCCCTTTGTAGGTACACAGTAGAAGTAAGTTTTCTTGTTGATTTCAGTGTATCATATGTTAAATTATATTGAATTTACGAATTGGAGTATATGTTTTGAAAATTTTAAATAGTCGAATTTTCTTTGAAACGAATTAACACTTTGTGGAAGAAATTTACGTCTTTAGGACAAGAACGGTGAAAATCCTTTTTTTTCAGATTACGGATTGTAACGAGTGCGGCTTGGAAAGGCAAGTCGAAGTAAAAGTGTATTAAAATTAAGTGAGACTAGTGATATCGAAAGTCAGAGTTAGTGCTAGGAAGAAGTAAAGGAGTACGGTTGTGCAGGTGTAGAGTTGGAGTGGAAGTCAGAGTGTCCTTGTTAGATAGGGTTTCGGCCGAATAGTATCGTGGTTAATCCGGCTAGCCGCATTCTCGCTTGGCGGCTATTTGGGGCCTTGAGGGACAAGCGAGTGGCGCCCCACGCCCGTCTGCGGACGAGTTAACCGGGCCCATAAGCCCCGCCGGAGCACCCCAATTTCCCTGAGGGCCATAATGGCTCTCGTGGAGTAAAAAGTGGGTGTAACACCACGCTAGCTTCTTAAGCTCAATTCAAACAAAATCCTAAATTGTTGAACAACCGACTGCACCAGTTACGTGCAATAATTTATCGTGCGCCGAATAATTGCGTGAAAGAAAATATTTGGACTCTGTACTTAAAACCAAGTTTACTTCAGCGTTCGGTTACTAGAACTGACTCACCAAGTAGTGAGGTGTTTTTTGTTCTCACTGCTTATATAGGCAGGAGAACACAGAAGAATGGCGAATTATATACAATGTTCGCCATTGTTGCGATCTTAAGAATGTTAAGACTTGTTGCCGTTCCTCTTGTCCTCTGCCACTTGCAGAGGACTTTGTCCATTGGATGATAATTAACCACCATTTAAAAGGACACGAAGGTTGGCTTTTTATGGAAGCCCCCAGAGGACAAGAGGAATGGCAACAAGTCTTCACATTCTTGATATTTTTAGTTCTTGAGTAATTTTCGACCTCTGGTACAAAGCAGTTGTAAACTAGTCGTGAAATATAGCAGCTGTGACCCATGCTCTTTCGTTTGCTCTCCAGTGAACGGGAAGTGGTTTATCAATACTCCTCACTGGCCTTGGGCTTTAGAAACAATTGATTAACATTGGCTTTGTTATATGGTCGCCAGACACATTTCTACAAACAAGCAAGGTTATCCTCTGCTTAGATACCTTAAACCGACCATCAGATTTATGGTTTTTCGATAAATATGTGTTATGGTAATTTTTTTCTGCCTTCGGTTGAAAAATCAAAATTAGCATGCTTCTCAGATGAAGCTCCACTTTTGCCAATAGTTGTGACAAATTATTTTCTCAGGGTTGGGTTTTGGCAAATGAAATTGGAAACAAAAATATCTATAATTATAGTCACCAATTCATTAACATTAAAAAAAAAAATTATTACTATTGTAAACTCCTGAAAGAGTAGTAAACTTCCTTGAGTCACCGACCAAACCTAATTTAGATTTAATAATTAAAAATTATTAATTCAGCTCAGGCATGAGATGAAAATTGATATCTCACCTCCCCATTAAACAGCTTTAACACAATCCCAGCCTATAATTTGAAACTATTCAACATTTGATATCCTCCTTTTGTAAGATGAACACTTATTTATCAAATATAAAACAAAACAAGGAGGAATGCAGACTTCAAGCGGAAATGAGAGAACATACAACAACTACAGATCAACAGAATTTCAGAAAACCCAGAGGAATACACACGATTAATATATATATTCGATAAAATTTAAGAAAATTCATCTGAAATTGGATCTGAAATAAAATCAATAATGTATTGAATTATATTGTATGTGTTATGTAAATATTCATAATTTTATATAATTATTAAAATTTATTGATTGTTTTCTTTTATAATTATAAATTGTTCTATTTTAACATTAATAATATATATCCTGAGTTCTGAAATTTTGTATAATTATAACCTACATAAAATTTTTTTAATTAGGGAGAAATTCTATCTAATAACTAAATCCCATAAAGCTATCTAACGAGATAAAATAAGAAAAACAAAAGAAAACTTACGTTGGGGCCCATTCGTATCTTGCGTCGATTCGTAACTTGAGTCGATTTAAAATTTGTTGATAGATGCCACACAAAGGGGTTTTATTGTACACTCACAAGGGGTTTATGTTTATGGTTCACTTTCAAAAACTATCTTCTCTCTTCGATATTCAAAAATTGTATTTTCACTTCAAAAATCAGTCTTCTCTCTTCGATCATCAAAAACTATATCCATTCACAAAATCAGACTTTTCTCTTCGTTTCACAAAAACTATCTCCATCCACAAAATCAGACTTTTCTCTTCGGTTCTCAATCACAAACTGAATTTTTCTATCTATTTATCTTCTTTTCTCTAATTCATTTTTTTTTTCTTTGCCTCCTATCTACATTTATTTACTCTATCTGTGTGTATCGATTTATAATGTAAAGTGATATTATGAACAAGTGTTTGTGTAATTATAAAAATGTATGTCGATTACAATAAATTATTAACTTTATTTCAGATCTCAGATCAATTTAAAAGTATGTGTTACATATATTCGCTTAGGTATTTTCTTCGAATTTAAGCCAGCTTCGTCGGCATTGTAAACTTAGTCAGCTGTATATCCACCTTCATCAATTATCACCGGAAAGTCCTCCTTAAATTTCAGAGCACTGTCACGGCTAGCTGAAGCGCGCTCTCCTTGAATTTGAATATTATGTAAGACAGGATTTTCGAAAGCTTTCAAACCAGCCATTACTACTAACAAATTTTGTTTTTGGCTCGTCGAAAAAAACATTTTACAATTGCTTTAAATGAGTAAGAATTTTTTGGGCTTTTGCTTTTAATAAACAATTACTTTTTGACATATTTTTTCGATTGCAATCTACTTTCCAAATCATCAAACATTTTTCTGTTTGCCCGTGAAGACTTGCTTAAGGTCTGCAACGAGCTAGGCATTACAGCACTACTAATTTAACTTTCTTTTTTTTTAATTGTTCTTGCTGTTGACTCGTTTCGCTCCAGATCCTTTGCTATTACTGTTAATTCCTTACCATTATTTAGCTGATCCAAAATATCAATTTTTTGTTGTATAGAAATGAATTTCTTTTTTAACATAGATTTCGTTTCCTTTTCACTTGTCATGGCTGCGGAATAAATATTTTATTAAAATAAAAATTCTACGAATAAGATTTCTCAACATTTTAGTTGATATATGTGTTATTAATGTTCTTACAATTCAAAAGCTAGGAACATAAGTTTAATAAAATAATTAAATTTAATTTTATAGCAACACAATTGACACAACGTGCAACGTACGCGAAATTGATTATGAACTGCACAAATCATTATAAATCTCAGAGTACAGAAATATAACGTGGGGAATCCCCGCGCAGCAGTATATATTGAAGTCGCTTATATTTTACTCGACATCCTAAACCTACATTTTTTCAAAGTCATCACGTATTTAGTAAAATAAATGCAAATATACTACTTACGTATAAACTCGATCAAACGTTCGCCCAGCTCCCAACTTCCTTAAAAATTCTTTAATTTAAAAGTATCCTCATCAGCCAACTTTTAGTGAATTGAGATAGATATAAATGTCCGTAAACGACTCCAGCGATCGTCTGCTGCCTCGGCGAAAGAGGATGGTAGGATCCGCCGAGTTTGGCCTTGTCTGAGCACGCCTGAATACGCTTGCAGGCTAGCATTGCGGTGTCCTGGGGCGGATTCTTTTTCCCAGCACAAGGAACCGCTACAAAAAAATTTCGCATCCACGAATTTCGAGGGTCAAAGGAATATCGACCGGAGTCGAGAAGGAGGTATCCTACTAAGGGTCATTAAATTGTTGACTCGGAGGATAAACCGGGCCTGGAGAAAATAGACGGACTTAAGAGGACTTCGTCGTTACCGAAGATATATGGCCCACAAATAAGAGTGGGGTATCCAGGTGGAAGCGATGCCCCCTCGCACCCTCCCAACCGGTTCAAGATTCAATAGAGACGTGGCCACATATTTCCCATTAAGTGAAAAACTCATACAAGCATAATTTGTATGAATTTTACCCATAAACGAAAAATATAAACGTAGCCAATTTATGTTACAGTAATATGTGATGGAATCACATATCACTATACCATTAAAGGGGCACGCGAGCGGAAGGCCACTCTACCCGGGCAAGAGCCCCTGTAACGCATAAAAGGGGAGAACTCGCCCGATGGCTAGCTCATTATAGTGGAGGGGCCGGCCAACGTGGCGGGTCCCATACCCGGTCAGGTTTGAAATCCGAATGAAAAGACCCAAATTTTTGTTTAATAATTCATTGTAACTTTATTTTCGCGGCAAAGGATATCATCCGAGCTCCATGTATTTCACACAAGAAAATATATCATGGGGCCACTTGTCCACAAGAAAATATCTTCTTCTTAAATTACTTTTTATGGAATTGTTTGCAGCTACATATACATGAGTTGCATATTTTGAATAATAATTTTTCTGAAAAATTATTAGAGAAGAAAAATGTTAGAAGAAGGTGGTTTCGACGTGTGCACTAATTCTCTTCAGGCCATCACACTTAGATACACACCGGTGATGGCGACCACCATGCTCAGAGGTGAGGGAGTTAATTTTTAATTTTTCTACTTATGCAAACTCAATATGTTTTTGTATCTGCAAGTTGTATTCAAGGTAAATTTCTCTTGTAAGTACTTGTATTAGCTAAACTTTTTTAATTGGATCATTTCACCCTTTTCACATCAATTTAATGTAAATCTATACGACAAATTTGCTCTCCATAAAAAGTAATTTAAAAAGCTATCGGAGCCATCCGAAAGAGTGATCGATATCCGCGCGACGTTAGATAAAGCTTCAAATGTAGAGCAAATTTGTCGTATAGATTTACATTAAATTGATGTGAAAAGGGTGAAATGATCCAATTAAAAAAGTTTAGCTAATCTTCTTCTTCTTTGTAGGACTATAGCCCCTCTCGGGCCTTCGCTTAGAGATAGTTAGAGTAGCTCAATTTAATGACCGTATTGATTAGTACCATCAGTACCATGCTCCCGTGTGCCTTCTCAGCGATGATATGATCTGAATAAATCAGTACACATGACCACTGAGCGAACACTCATAGTCTGTCCGAAAAATCCCCTGAACTAAATCACGTTGCTCCTAACGAGACTTGAACCTGGGACTTTCGGCTTATGCGTTCATGTTCTAACCGCTAGGCTACAGAAACCTTAAGAAAATATATCATGGGGCAATTTGTTAATGTAATTCCAGTGCACTTTGTATGCACTAAATCAATACGCACATGAAGAACTGTTAATTTGATCAGTGTAAGTAAGTTCAGGTGCAATAAATGCAAAATACCCATAGCTTAAAGATTGTTTTTTGTAATGTAATTTATTTAAAGTGTTTTGAACTTTCGTTTCGATACTTTTCATGTAAAAATGAAAGCTGGGTTTTATTTTCAATCAAATTTTCTTATAAATACAAGAATTTTCTCTAACAAATGTACATTCTTCTCGAAAGTATTTATTCTCAAAATGATCGAGCTCTTAATTTCAAAATGATATGGTTGATTTTTTTTAGTGTAGCACTCTTGTTGTTTCATTCAAGTTTGTCTCATTAACATTTGAGGTAATATTTTAATGTGAATGTTCAGGAGAAATAACAACTGTAGGTGCTAAGAATGTTGGATCGTTTAACAATTTGAAATCTTTGAAGTGATAATTATTGTCACAGAAAATTTATATCATCGTTGTGATTCTTTACTTGATTTGGCATTTAAAATTGACCTCACTGTTAATATCAGGTGGATCTTTAACCCGCGACACTATCATGGAAAATACACCGCATTCAACGGGGCTTAGTCCCTAATTACAGTCAGTCGCAAGCAATCAATAATTCACTTTTGTCATAAAATTACATTTGAGTGTGGGATTAACTAATAATAATTTTAAAATTTTCGCACCAGCCAGGAAAACACGTCCAACCTCAACAATGCGTATTGCATACCGAGATTTATATACGACAAGGCCTTCAGAATTAAACTTTTCTCGTAAAGTCTGATTCGTGGAGCTGGTTGTAAAATTGAATTTATACAGTATTTCACGACAGACGCGGAAAGTGCAGCATGGCAAGATATTTATCTAAATGGAAATTTATAGTTAATGTTTATTATCAAATACCGCATACTTAATCCAAGTATTATTTCTTCGCTCTCTATGACAACATCCGTTATGTCGCGTTATGAAATGAATTGCGTTGCACCATATGCGAGCCAGGACTCCCATTTTTATTTTGCAGTTCCTTCTGCTTGCTTTTTGCATAAGTCCTCAAACTAATATTTGTCGGATTTTCTGGGTTCTATGATACTTTTTAGGTCTTTGTAAAAAAATTTTTTTACAAAGACCTACTAGTTTCGCGACCTGTCTGTCCGTCCGTCTGTCCGTCCATCCGTCTGTCCGTGCGTCACAGCTGATTTCCTCAGAAACTATAGAAGCTAGAATGCTCAAACTTTGTGCACAAGTCAGAAGTGATGGTCTCTCAAAAGTTAAGGTCTTAGCAAAAATAACAAAAAATTTTAAGGGGGGTCCCCCCCCAATAACGAATTGGCCCTTAAAAATTTTTTTTAATCAAAGGTAGTCGAGTGGGGTATTAAATGAAAGGTATTAATTAGAACTTTAAGAATCTGAAATAAAAAAATCATTTTATGAATTAGGGGGTCCATGGGAAGGCAAAATGTACCAAAAATTTGTGTCTCCCCCCCCCCATCGCGATTGGACACCTTTGAGCCGAAAAATCTAAAAATTATCACGAACGTGGGCCTTTATGAGTACAAGGGCAACAAATACCTTAGAAATCGAAATTCGCTCAACTTTTTTAATAGTAGTATGATTTGTAGATTTTACATTTTTGCTCATAAAATCAAAACGGTTCCTTTAAACTTCTTTAAATTTTGCAATTATATAGACTGATATAAGATATATAGATTCACAAAATTCAATTGAAATTGACCTTCTTGTAGGAGCACTCTCCTGCTTACTCAACTTGTTATATATTCGTCATTGATTTCTTCCCAATTATTTCTTAATCCTTTCTTTACATTTAAGTCATAAACTTTATGCTTGGGGCTTACTAGAATTGATTTATTTTAAATGGTTGGGATTGAATCGAAAGAGATTTTTGTGTTTGAAGAGACGGCTGTTTTAATATTTGAATACTGATCGAATTCATAAATCAGCTCTAGTTCTGTGCTAGTAAGTATATTTTTAACTAACGAATCCCAATTTACTTGATAAAATTGTTTGTTCTATATCTGTTACATGATTTTTCAATAGGAAAATATCGTTCTCGATTTGATGTATGTGCTGTAGAAAGTTTACTTCATCTCTATGAGAGGCTATGCCATTAAGGCTCAAATTCCTGAACTTCTTTAGGTAATTTTTTATTGTGATTTGCTGTGAGTTAATGTGTTTATGTATTTATTTGAAACCGATTTTGATATTGTTAGTCACTAAGATTTTATCTTTTTTTATCATTAAGTTGATTTTCGTTGTTAGGTATTTCTTTCATAGTAGTTTCAGTATCTAAAAATACTTGTGGCTGCTGGAGCAAAGCTTCCTTGAAAAAATCAAGATCCAAATTTTCGGGTTTCCACTTGATTTATTTTCGATGGTTTCCTTGTGTTGAGGAGTTTGTTCGCTTCGTTTTCCACTTCTTGTTTGTTGGAATATTCTGCTGTGGAAAATTTTGCACTTCACTGTTCTTAATATTTTCCTTTTCACTGTGTCTCCTATTTTCACCGTATCTATTTTCCTGTATTTTCACCGTATCTATTTTCCTGTATTTTCAATTTTTTTCTGTGTTTAATTCCCTTTCCACTATATTTTCAATTTTTCCAGGGGAAAAGGATTCGCAGTATTTAAGCTATTTGTACGCAAGGTTTCACTATTTATTCCTTTCTTTTCGCTATTTTATCACCTTTCTTTTTGTTTTTTAAAATCGTTGGGTTTATTTATTGGGATTCACTGATAATACATTTTATGTTTATTTGCACCATTCCAGGGACAGTGTAAATAATATCCTATCTTCAAGATCATCGAGTTTTGCACGCACTGAAAAAAAATTTTATATCCTATCTTCAGGATTTCTAGGGTAGAATTTAGCACGCACTTCCAATCTTTCCATCCAATCTTTAATAATCACTTTTTCGTACCACTTTGCACTTTTGCTAGCGTGGACGGAGTTTTCGTTTTTTGTTCCGGGCAGAGTTCTTTCGTAACGATGCGTAGGTATGTTTACTTATTAATTTCCTCCTCTTGGGGATTTCATAATAGACTTTCGCGGTCGCGAGGTCCGATACGCTTTAACAAACTCATGAGAGAATCACGGTTTTCCCGCAGCGCATCCTACCGACTGCGCCAATCAACTTGCTGGTTCCCGGTAGGTGAAAAAAACACTTGTTAAATTTTTACACCAATTTATTTAGGATAAAAGATTGAATACTCTTTATCAATTTCTTATTGTGCGCGTAAGGCGTTAAATGAGCACCCTAACGCAGCCTCACATTAGGTGGGCAGGTAAGGAGGCTTTGCCGTGCTCCGCGAATTACAAATATCTGTTAAAAACCTACCCGAATTGAATGTCGTTCCCGCTTTTATATTATAAATTTGCTATATGTTACACAATTCTGATTGTTGCAACTGTGCACCGAAAAGGTGAGCAATGACATCTGAGTAAAATAAATTCTAATTTCAAGTAAAATGCTCGTGGCGGAAATGCTGACGAATTTGCAAGAATTCTGTCTGTGGGAAATAGAAAATTTAAGTTGAAATGAAATTATATCTTATGGAATTTAGTTTACAGCGAAAATAATTGAAAGTTTGTGGAAATGGAATGTAACTGTTAACAATGGAAAAATGGAACTCTGACAAAACGTGTGTTCTGTTTGGCCATCGCGGTCCGTATGTAGCTTCCAAGAAAGCCCATAGGTTACAGAGAACATGGACCGCAAAACATGGAACTCTGACTGCTTGACCATTCCTCTTGAGCTTGTTGCCTAAACCCTTTATAACTCAATAACATTTTATTCGATAAAAAGTAGCTTTTAGGATATAATTTCGAAGATGAAAAAGAAGCACGTATATTTTAGTTTCAAAAGAAAAATGTATGTGGTACTTCAGAAAATCACAAGAAGGGTATGTGGCATAATGGGTATATTGCAGCAATGTCTCCATTTACGAAGTGTTGAATGCTTAGAAATGATTATTTTGTTTATTGTTACATAATGCAAATCCACACTTTTCACAAATTTTCTGTGATTTCCCAATGCCTATAGAAGAAAGCTTGCACCGGAACCTTTTGTCGACCCATACTGGACATTGACCAACTTGATCTTGGTGCACAGAAACCGGAGGCACAAATTGAGCTGGAATTTTGCTTTTTTTAGCCTGTATGTCCGATTCAATGCTTCGGGGTTGAACATTTGCTTTTATCCCCATCTTACTGAGAACTGTACAAACCTCTTCACGAATGTCAGCCGATGCCAACAGTGGTTCATCCTTTTTCTTGATCTTATGAACTCGTTTGTATAAAAACCAGGCATTAGACACGGCAAGGTCTAAAAAATGGTAAAACATACGAACCTGCCATCTTTGCTTCCTAGTTTTATTTTATACCTACCTATTATGCTGTCAATAAGGTCGATACCGCCAATATGACGGTTATATTCTTCAAGCACGTTACACACATACGCCTTGAGGCTCTTGTCGTATCTAGATACTTGTGATCTGGGTAGTTCATCCACAAAACTGGACGCAAGTGTGACTATTTTGTTGTCCTTCCAAGCCACTGTAGATATATCAATTCTTACAACACTGGCAACATACTCGACTGAATAGCCACGTTCTTTTTTGGCGATTTCTTTTCTGTGTGTAGTTTACAGTCAGGTGTACGGTTACGTTGAATGGTTTCCAAGCTCAATATTCCTTTTTTAGCAAGATATTCTAATAGTTGCAGGGACCTGAAGTAATTGTCAATATATAGAAGCTTGTTTTGATTGCGTGGTACTTCACGAGTTAGCCTAACGACAAAATTTGATGCAGCACCTAGACTCAGCTTATTAGACGCAATTACGTTCTCACTTCCTGTTTCTGGCTCAAACATGTATGCAAATCCGCTGAGACCGCTCAGAACATAGATTTTGCGGCCCCACTTATGGGTCAGGTTATTTTCGCTTTCTTGGAACAAATCTGCTCATCCACGTTGAGATAATTCTCGAATGGGACCTTGAGGCAAGTTGCATTTAGCTTTGTCACAATTGGTCTGATTGATCGGGAGGAACCAATTTGGAGTTGTGATTAAAATGAATGGATCGTCTAATTTTTTCAAATCGATTCACTGGCAATGTTTCTTTAACTAGAGGTGTTCCTGAGCTGCCACTCTAATGCTTTGCAACTCTTGAGAGATGTACCAACAACATAATAAAATTAAGTCTAATAAATTTGTTAGATATCGGTTTCTGTGGCACAGAATGTCCTATTAATATCTTTTTGGACGATATATAGATTAGTTTGGCTTGCAATTTTTCCAAAAAGTTCCTTTGAAAACATTTTGAAGAAGAACTGTAGTGGGCTTTCAAGTTCCAGAAAATCTGCTGGCAAGTTTTCGCCGCCAGTAAAGCATAATTGCTATTCATTTAGCTCGAGGCTCTTCTTTTTCCAGCTTAACATAGATTCAATTTTTGCTTAGCTTAAGGGCCAGGTCGAGATGATGATCCTGCTTGAGGCAGAGTATAAGTAGCAGCTAGCAGTTGGGAAGTGCTATTTGTATTCGCAATATTTTCAATGATAGTATCAATTTCCACTCCGTCAACCTCTTCAAAGTCAACTTCTTGCATTCGCTCCGCTGGATCAAGAACAAAATCAGCATCTACGTTGCTGTCGGCATCTTAACTATCAGCGTAATCAATGAGAAACTTCAATATTTCGTCTTCTCGCAGATCTCTGGCAGCCATCCTGTAGCAAAAGTATAACTAGTAGTACTAAATGCATGACACTAAATGCACTTAGTAATGCAATGTACCAGAGCTGATACACACCATAAACAACAATTTTTTTTCAAACAATATCAAAAATTATTCAATACCTCCGTTAAAAAGCAAAGAAAATACACTAGCCTTATAAATTCATACGACAAAAACTCAGTTTCTATTATTTATATATTTTTTCGATTTTAGAAGCTTTGTTATTCACTGCACTTCACGAAACTGGGATGAATTCAATTGGTATTCTGTCCTGTCAAAATTCCACCATATGCAGAGTATAAGCTGTAGTCAGAATTTGAAGTGCATTTTGTTCCAGAGAAGAACTTTGCTTTATAACCGAAATAGTCTTTTCCAATGTTTTACAAGCAAAAATTTTGAATGTTCCAGTACTGTCCCATGATCACATAAACGGTTAATACCATCATCCTAAAGTGCTTTTCTACCAAATAATTCTTGTAGTAACCGAGCAGTCACACTAGCACACTGCTCGAAAACCTTCCTATCTCCTATTCGAAATTTCAATGGCCCAAAAGAAAAAAAAATGAAAGCACAATTCAAGAATGCCACAAAACTGCGACTATAAGGACTCGATCAAATAAAATGGCAACGATGTAAAATATGGCATCAAGTCGTGGCAAAATGGGCTGAAGTCCGAACAAAAATGGAGCTCTGGCGCAGTTCGCTTACAGAGATTGAAAGAAATTTCGGGACTTAAGTTGTAGCGAATTTTCTCTTCCTTAGATGGCGGATGTTTCTGAATCTGGTCATATTTGTATTAATTCTCTCAATTGTTGTAGTACCACATGTGGTATTGGAAGAACCTATGGATAAGTTGTGTGACGCTATCATTGAAATTAATTCGACGCACTGTTGCGCAGAAGATTAGTTCAGTCGTACGTCAAAACAATTCTCGATATTGGATATTATTCAAGGAATTGGATTTATGGAGAAAACTTTAATGTTCTACGGAATGTATACGACAAAATTTTCAGTTATTATCCGTTTGAGAATTATTCAACATCTAGTCAGAGTAGTTCATATAAAACAGGTCTTTACTACGATCTTCGATTGGCATATGTCAGCATAACGGCTGTTAATTTTTTTGTATGGCTTGCCGCCATCGTCAAAGCGGCCTCGCAGGAATTCACGGATCGTCTAGTCGATGACGATGGCCAATTCTATCAGTATTGTAACTTAGTTTGTGTTGGATGGGATTTTTGCATACGCAATGAGAAGTCGGCAGACATTAAACATAAAGCGCTATGCAATGAGATACGAGGCTTGTTACATTCACAGAGTATGAGCGTCACAATTGTTCGCGTGATTTCGTGCTGAAACTGATGGTTATGCGATTTCTAATCAACATTTTAATATTCATTATTTTGTCGATTTTGGCTGTTGTAGTATATTTTCTGTTTGAAATAAGCCATTGGCATCTAGAACCCAATTACAAGCATAATCAATAACCCTACAAGCTTTTCCAGTCCACTTCTTCCACCAGGATAGCATCGTTCAATGTATATGAAACGGTAAACTCTAGTTCATCATCTGTTGACCTGCTCGATACCGATATAGCGAATAACGATTCGTTTGTTCTTCGAACGGGGCCAAGTGACGGGATTGTAATGATTGAAATGCAATTGCTGAATCTTTTTCATGAATTCGTGCCATACATAGCAATTGTATGTTTGAATGTGGTGGTTCCCATTGTGTTTAACTATTTGAGAGGATTTGCAGAAGACTGGCGAATGTTTGTGATCAAGAGCAGTCTGTTTCCAACGATATTTTTACGATTATCATCGATAGCGGTGCTATTGAGTTGCTTTAATTAGCGATGAGGGGGATTCCGCTTTTGATCGCTACAGCGATCACGTCGGGGGAGAGATGGACTGAAGACGATGTAGTCAAGTGTGTTTCTTATCAGTAAAATTAAAAATTAAGTGTTTTAAATAGCTTAAAAGAGGTATAGTTTTTTCAATTAAAATGAAGTGATATGAAATGGTTGAAGGAATTAACTTGATGAGACCGAGGTACTGAATTACAAGAAGTGAGATTATAAATGACAGAAAAAAGTTTGAAAGAATTGATTTGATGTGCAGTAGGTGCGGGAGTGATAGAAAAGAAATTAAAATAATACTCGTATGTCTGATTTAGAAAATGAAAAACTACTTGAAAACGTTTCATTGCCACCACTAAGTGACAGTTATTGCGAATAATTTGAAAGGTTTAAGCGAGTTTAAGTATGCGTAAACTGGTTCAGCAACCAGTTGGGGTTGAGACGTTTAGGCAGTAAGGGATGATCGCAAAAGTTGGTAACGGGAGACTGGTGAGGACGACAAGCGTTATAGGTACGAATTGCTTTTGCTTGTATGATCCGTGAATAAAAAATTGAAAAGAGTGCGAAATCGAATAGTATGAAAACTGTTTACAAGTGAATATTGACGCAAAATAAATGCCCAGTGAACAATTAATAGAAAGGTCAAATAAATTGAATGTCCGGTACAAAAGCACAATACGTAGACAATCAAGTGTCGGAAATCGTAAATTAATCGTTCCCGAAGGGACCGGACTTTATAAGGCCAAATTAAATTTGTATGATTTCGAGGCGCTTGCAAGCGGATAAGTGACGTTTCAGAGTGCTCGGCAGCATAAAGAGGGGTGAATAAGTTGTTTTCTTCGCCTTTGTTTGAAATTAATTTTGTTGCGAATGTTGTGAATTAATTTATTTAAATACCCTGCTATGAGTTGACTTTAATAAAAGGGGGGTTTAATTTATGCATTGAATGTAGTTGATTTCCATATTTCGATATTTCATTTTTCTTTTCGTAGTTCAGTAAAAATTTAAAGTAAAGAAATTAAGTGAAAATTTAAAAAAAAATAATAAAAAAATTTTGATAAGAGTTACAGATGTGCCATCTACGAGCGCTCGTCGAGGAGGAGGGGTAAGTACCCTACTTTTTTTTAAATTATTTGTATTATGTAAAGTGTTCATAAATGCATATTTATTTACGTTTGCAACAGAAGTTTTTGCATTAAGAAAGAAAGTAATCAAAAATAACATAGAGATATTTAATGGTTGCATTTTAATATATCAGAAGTAAATTAATTGAAAAACACTTATGATTTGCATCGCCCTAGTATCTTCATGTCGGTCTCGTTTTACACTGAAAATAGTCTTACAAGTCAAGAACTCATTGTATTTTGAAATTTCAATTATTCACACCATCATAATTAGGAGGGACTGAGATTTATCCTTCTAGTCGGTATTAATTTTAATAAATCACAAGTGTGCTTATCGTTATCATTGAATTTTAAACCAATGAAAATAACAGCTATTAAACTCCTATAATTTAGTTCTGTCGCATAATGTGGAGAAAGAGAATGTTAAGATCCGCCGAGATTGGCCTTGTCTGGGGACGCATGAATGCACTGGCAGGCTAGCGTTGTGGTGTCGTTGGGCGGGTTCTTTCCCCCTAGCACAAGGACCCACTACAAAAAAATTTCGCATTCACGAATTAAAAGTGGAAAAATGCCGATCGACAGGTGTCGAGGCCGAGGTAACCTACGTTGGGATGAGCAAAAACGGACGGACTGGCGGAGACCTCGTTATTAACGACGATTCTTATGGCCCACAAATAAGACTGGGGCATCCAGATAGAGGTGGTGCCAGATCCAAACGTAGACGTGACCACATATGTCACTTTTAGTGGAAAACTCATACAAATATAATTTGCATGAACTTTCCCATCAAAAGAGAAATATAGACGTGACCGATTTTTGTTATAGAATTATGTGATCGAATCACATAATCCTATACCATAAAAGGGCACGCGAGCGAAAGGCCACTCTACCCGGCAATAGCCCCTGGACACAGAAAAACGGTAGAGCGTAGGCTAGCCCATGTTAAGCGGAAAGCCTTCCATCGTGGCGGATTCCATACCCAGTCAGAACGACAGAATCGAAAGACCGACGGTATGGTTTTAATTCATCATTCCTTTTATTTTCGTTTTAACAATGATATTTCTATTCCACATGCGTCATCAGTTAAACTCAAACAAGAACAAAACAAAATATTGCAAATCACAACCTATAGCAAAACGGAAGGCTTCTTCTTTCGAAAGCAAATATAAAAATTTTCCCTTTTTTGATTTGACCCTATTGGTATTACAGAAATTGATTTCAGTAGTAATATATATCAAGAAAAAATTTTGGTGTAATAGAAAAAAATTTTCGATTGTAATTACAAAATATATTAATATTTACAAAGTTTAGAAAGAGAAAACAAACGGTGTGTTGCGAAGCCACGGTGCACACCGCAGTCGCAGACATTAAAAATCGGCAGAGGGATGTTTGACCCGGGGTGGCATCTGAGGCCGGCTTGCACTCAGCCGTGTCGTGGTTCTTTCCGGGGTACCCTCTGCCGGTGCTGGGCCACCTTACCTGAAATACAAAAAAAAACAAACATAACGAGGGAAAGGAGGGGGAATCATTCCTAAAAAACGAAAAAAAAATTAAATTGTTTCATCATTACGATATATATATTCAATATTTAATTAATCACAAAAAAACTATATATATATATATATAATATATATATATATATATATATATATATATATATATATATATATATATATATATATATATATATATATATATATATATATATATATATGTAAATAAAACTATTATAATAAAATTTTAAACAATACATATGCGTGTAACTAAAACCAACCTTTTTTTATTTTGGTTTTATTAAAGAAGTTAATAAATACTTGGCTTACCCGTTTCTGGCCGAAGAGCGTTCTGCAACCGGTAAGGAGCGGGAAAACTGAAAAAAAAAGGAATTACAAAAAAAGTTAGTTCAATGAATGAAGAAAATTTACAAAAAAAAATTAAATTCAAATACTGCTGCTATTGAAGGATCAATGATTCGACGCCTTTGCTACTCCTCACTCCTCTGCAGTACGAACGAGACACATTGACTGTGGAACTGCTGTTATAAACGCCACACAGACATGAAAATCGAAACCACCAGAATCGAGCTTCCTCAAATCGAACTCCCAATCGTAAAATAATTTTAATTTATGCGTCAATAGTACGCTAATAGTACAACCAGGAATCCGTTGATTCACTGCATAATTTCTTTTTTTTTAAATGCTGCGTTTTATTCTTCTGTTATCCAATTTGAATTATTTGTCTTGCTGATTTCTTTGCGTTTCCTCACAAATCGAAACGCGTTTTACCCGAAAATCCCAACAATAAATGACGAAACTATAAATCACTATCACTTGTCCCTTCTCCAATTGATACTATTAAGTTTTCCCTTTTTTATTAAACACACAAATTCGAATTTCAAAAATTTGATTTCACTCCGTCGCGAGTAAATTTACGTAGCACAATTATAGTTATTTCAACACTTACGTTTTTTTTTAAGATTCGCTTTGGCATTTATTGTTCACGTTTTGTATTTTCTTACAATGTTCTTCATAAAACTGAGCTGCACCCCACTTATGTCCGTTATTATCTCTTTCTCAATTGTTTTTTTTTTTTTATATTTTGATATGTAGTCTTTTCTCACACAATTATAATTTCCTCGACAATCAAATCAACAGCTGCCTACTGACTAGATGACTGCACATCGATCTATTCCTCTTTTGATTTCTTCAACAGCTCCCGCTACCGCTTCCGCGAAGTGATGATGTTGAACAATTCACGAATATTCCACTTCCTTTTCTTCAAAATCTGCAACTTCATTCAATTCTGACTGAATTTCCTGCAGCCACACAAATAAGTCTAATGAAAAACAAACTAATCGCGGAAATTACTTTAAAAAAAAAAAAACAATTATTTTCTATCATGCACCTTTTTCTTGCTTGACTATTGCTTGACTAAATTTTTTCTTCCAACTCTCTTTCTTTTATTTTTTCTTCTTGTCAAAAAAATTTATATTTTACCCAGTCTACTTATTTCGAGTAGATAAAGTGTCAAGAAAAAAACGTAAGGTTTCAGTTGGCATGTTGTTCGCAACAGGTGTACTCACCTACATCCACGCCGGGCGTCCACTGGTGATGTGGTGAGATTTTCCTAGATGAGGAGTAGTTTTTAATTTTTAAATTAAGATTTTTTCGTTATCTTTTATTTTTTTCTTTGTTTTTTTTTGGAAAAATTCTGAACTGACCGTATTTCAATGAAAAATATTCACCGAACGTTTCCGGGAATCACATAAAAAACTAAATTTGAAATATTCGAACCGGTGAAATTCCCAAAACATCGTTCTTTTGTAAGTTAAAGCTCAGAACGCTTGAAGTTGAAATCATTATATCTTTCAAAGAAAGGGATATACAAACGCTAAAAGGAGTGAGAGAACATTCTACTATCTAATTCTCTGATAAATGACGGAACCATTCAAATCCACAACTCTAAGCATCACATGGATTAAATTTTGATCATTATTATTTCACTATACATAAATTTTAGTATCACAGTTTAACTGACTTCCTTTTTAGGGTATTGGAAAATCATTTTACAATACCCTACTAAAATCGCGTCCCGTCTGTCCGTCCGTCCGTCCGTCCGTTCGTGTGTCACACCAGTTTTTCTTGCAAACTACACAAGCTAGAAACATAAAATTTTGTAAATAGGTGCCAAGTGATGCCCTCTTCAAAGTTTCACCACGAAAAGAAATTTATAAGGTCTTTAAGGGGGGTTCTCCCCATATAGGGGAGTAGCCCCCGGAAAAAAATTCATCGCATGTAGGCAATATGGATATCAAATGAAAGGTCTTAATGATAACTTTTCAAAACAGGTCTTTAATCAACAATTTTTGCTTTGAGGGGTGCAGGTGAAGGGGAAATGTATGAAAATTTTGTCCCCCCTCGCGCAAATTTTTTGTCCCCCGACCCGAAAAATCTGAAAAAAATCACGTAGTTGTGACAAAGACAGCAAATACCTCAGATGTCGGAATTCGATCAACTTTGTTAATAATAGTACATTTTATAAATTTTACATTTTTGCCTGTAAAATCAAGATGGGACTGTTAAATTTCCCAAAACCTACAATTTAAGTTTTTAAAAAGCAATTGCATGTGTTCCAAAAATTTCACAATAATTGAACCATAAACAGCTAAGTAACAGCCGATTGAATATTCAACATTTACAACAACATTAACACGTGATACTAGGGAGATACACATTTGTAACGGACCTAGACACTACGAATATATAGGAATTTTGATAAAAATTTTAGAAATGGTTTGTAATGTTGATGTGTTATCATTGTTATGTATACTGTAAAACTTACCTTTTATTTCGCACACGCTAATTAACATGTTCCTATAACACGTTAATTAACGTTACGCATACTAATCACATTTCCCTGCAAAGATATAGAACTACAACAAACCAACATATTTCCCACGATATGTTGTTTGCATATTTCCAATTGTATTTTTACAATTGCAATCGCATGTGTTCCTAATTACATAACATTGAACCATGCAATAATAAATATTGCTACGACCCAAAAGAACAAATACGACCGTAGCACAGCATGACACCATTCTTCACGATTTGGGTCTGTACTCATATGCATATGCATATGTGTAACCCGGATCCATGACCATGGGAAAGAAAGTGAAGAAATTGCACTTGACTCAATGCCGACAAATTGGGTCAAGTGAAAATGTAAACATTGAATGGTCAATGAATGGTGCAATGCTGTGTGTGCGGTATGAATGAACATTGTGTGAGGTCAGGGAAATGTGGGAAATGGAAATAACATGCTGAGAAGCAAATAATAATTTGGATTGATTTATTGTCATGTAGAATAGTATTTAAGGAAAAGTTTGTGAGAAATAAAATCAATTCTGTTTGGAGAAGCAGAGAAGTAACTACGGTATTTGATTTCATAAATAATCGTGAGACTATCTGGAGGAGACACTTTCCAGTGGATTCAGCACGGCAAATATTTAGGATTAGCCTAAACTATGGTGCCAGCACTATCTGCGGCCAAGCCGCTTGAGTAGGTTTTTTTAGTTACTATCAATGGTCCAATATAATGAAATAATCATATCGTAACACTGTTTAGCAAATCTGTTTCCCGCACTAGTAATATAACATTATATGGCGATCCTGCAACTACGGACTGTGGAATCTCTGGCGACGAAAATGAGTCCGAAATCAATTTTGAGTTAACGGAGGACGATAGAAGACAGTTGGAGCAGGCATTTTTTTTACTGTTTCAACACAGCGGAGGAATACGTGCCGCAACCTGTGGAGCCCGTCGAAGCTGAACCACCAGTTTATACACCGTCATCGGTTGGAGCTACCGACCCCAGAGGTCCCAAACCCATCAGTATCGAAAAATATCGCAAGAGGCGTGATATTAGCGCGATTGAGGAGCGACTAACGCAAATACCGGCAAAAAGACGGCCACGAGGAGGCAGAAAAACGAGAATCAAGCGCCAACGGGCAGAGCTGCATAGACTGATCAGGATATCTGTGGGTGAACAGCAGCGGTATTTTAGAAAGGAACTTCAAAAGCTGAGGTAACATGGGAAACTCATGTTCCACGGTAGAGACAACGGTGCTTCAGGAGTACCAGCAGTCGTTTACAACAGCAGCAGTCTTTATTGTTCTGATAGGTGTTTTCTATATTTATCACAGCTACACCAAAAAGTACGTGGTTAAGCGTCTCAACAGAAATATTAATGTATAAGATAATAATACAGTATAAATGTAGGACAATTTTCTTCTTCTGTTCCACAATATATGTACTATCTAATTAATTATCTGATTTTATGGTTCCCTGCTATGTTTCCAATTAACTGCTCGTTCCTATTTTCCGTGTGTGGACATTCCATGGGGTTGTGTTTCTTAAAGAATTCTTTGATTTAGAAACTCCTAGGTTTTATGGATGCTTTAGAAGAACTGATTTTAGAGAATGAAAGGGTTCTCAGGAATTTGAAAAAGAGCGGTAAAAATTTATATACATTTGAGACTTTATTGGAAAAATTGAACGATTTAAAAATTAGAAAAGAACGTTTTAGGTCTGTCATAGGTAACTTTAGTGACGAAAGTTCGAAATTACTTGATTTGAAATTGAAGTTTAGAGCAGAATCATCTATTCTTGAAGGTGAAATTTGGTTACAATTGGGAAAACAAGGTTACAACACAGAGGACATTAAGCAAGACGATTTAACTCAAGAGTTAGAGACAAGTTTACCTTATTTAGAAGAGAGATTCACGATGTCGGAATTTAACCTAGAGACCGCTATAAAGATAATTCCCACCTTTGAGGGAAAATATAAGGAGTTGGAATCATTTCTAAAAATTGTAGAATTATTGAACTCCACGCTATCCGAAACGGGAAAAACACAACTCATAGATTTCGTCACCAAAGTCAAGCTTACCGCAAACGTGCGTTTAACCCTGAATGATACCTCAATCTCGACTTTCAATTCTTTACAAACAGCATTGTCTAGTAGATTTAAGAACAATAAGACAGTCCCGCAAATTCACGCTATCCTTAGTAGTACTTGTCAGAAGAAGTCATCTGTTACATCCTATAAAGACAAAATTTTATCCCTGGTAGACGAGTTGAACCAGCTACAGATCCAAGAGCTAGGTAATCGAGCTACGGAAGGTGAGAGAAAGGTCATCACTCAAATGAATGATACCTATGCTCTAACGATTTTCAAAAGTGGGCTAAATGATCAGCTGAAGAATACTGTATTTTCGGCGAGGCCCAAGACTTTTGCAGATGCTGTGTCACTGGCTCAAGAAATTGAAACTGCGGAGACACAGACCGCGAGCAGTGTAATGCGCATCAGTGATCATCCAAATAGGACAAATAGGGAGCACAATAGGAGGAACAATGGTGGTAACAGAAATAGGAATAATAGGCATAATAGAGATAATAGAAATAACAGGAATAGTAATAACAGAGATCATCAAACTGATAATAGGGACCGTAGGAATAATAACAACCGTAGAGATTACGATAACGATAGGGACACAGGAGGTAGATCTAACTATCGTAGGAATAATAATGGCGATACAGGAAATAGACGTAATAATAGAAGGAATAGTAATTATAACAACAGCCACAATGGCAACACGGGAAGTTATAGAAGAAACATCCATGTAGTATCGGACCAGGGAAACGTCCTGAGTTCCGGAGAGGACATAGAGAACCTCCCGGTATAAAAACTGCAGATATAGGAAATAGCATTTTTAGAGTATCTAATGGCTGCACAAATTTTGTTAGGATATATAATTATGAGGCTGATAGACAATTGTCATTCTTAATCGACACAGGTGCAGACGTGTCAATTTGTAAAATAGATGTATTTAGAAATTTAGAGCACAATATAGAGGACGAAAATAGAATTAAGCTTACTGGGATTACGAACGAAGTAACCACATCTTTAGGTACCTCTAGTTTAAATTTATTAATTGGGAATCAACGAATAACAGAGTCATTTCACATTGTGGACAGTAATTTCCCGATAAGTACTGATGGTATTATCGGAAGGGATCTAATGGTTAGTTTCATGTGTAAAATAGATTATGAAACATTTACCATTTCTTTTAATGTATCTGACGAAGAGTTTGTGTTGCCTATGGACACAAAACGACAGAACCATGCGAAAGTCAACATATCTGCTAGAACCGAAGCAATAGTCCCGGTTAACGTAGATATTGATGAAGATAGCATCGTGCTAAACTCGGAAGTTGAGAAGGGTGTTTTTGTCGGAAACACAATAATACCTGTTAAAGGGGTACGGCACGTAAAGATTCTTAACACCACTGATGAAGACATTGTTTTAAACCATTTCAACGTTGAGGTGGAACCGTTGAAAAATTATAATATTTACAGAGGAGAACAACAAAGATACGACCAGATTAGATTCAAGAGATTACTGGAAGTAATAGATAAAGACAATTTGGACAAAAGGTCTATGAATAGCTTGCTTGATTTAATCAAAGAATATCAGGATGTCTTTCATTTAGAAGAAGAGAAATTGGCAACAATTTCTACAGACAAAGGCTACAGATGGTGGATAACAACCCAGTCTACATTAAGAACTACAGGCTACCTCAAGCACAGAATGAGGAAATCCTGCAACAAGTCAGAGACTTGGAAGACAGTGATATTATCGAACCATCAACGAGCCCATACAATTCACCACTTTTAGTTGTACCAAAAAAGAGTACTGATGGTAAAGCCAAGTGGCGACTTGTAGTAGATTTTCGGAGACTGAACGACAAGATCGTCAATGATAAGTTCCCATTGACTAGGTTGGAAGACGTTTTAGATAGGCTAGGTAGAGCGAAATATTTTTCAATTTTGGATATGACTAGCTCTTTCCATCAAATCGAACTTGAGAAAGAGTCTAGGCCAGTAACCGCGTTCTCTACTAGCGATGGCCATTATCAATTTAAGAGACTACCATTTGGGTTGAAGATATCATCCAACAGTTTCCAACGGATGTTGACAATAGCTCTGAGTGGTTTGAGCCACGAAGCATTCCTATACGTGGATGATATCATAGTTTTTGGATGCAGCATTAAGCATCATAATGACAATCTTCGTAAGGTACTACACAGACTGCGACGGCACAATTTGAAATTAAACCCTGGTAAATGTCAATTTTTGAAATCGGAAGTAGTTTACTTGGGTCATTTAATAACTAGTGAAGGTATTAAGACCGATCCATCTAAATTTGATACGATCAAGAACTATCCGATTCCAAAGAATGCAGATGAAGTACGCAGGTTTGTTGCGTTCTGCAATTACTATAGGCGTTTTATTCCAAATTTTGCTGCTACCGCCAAAAGTTTAAATTCCTTGCTAAAGAAAAACACAACTTTTGTCTGGACCGAAGAATGTCAAAAAGCATATGACACACTCAAGACTAAATTGATAGAACCACCAATTCTCCAATATCCGAATTTCGAAAAGCCATTTATTTTAACTACTGACGCATCCAATTACGCTTTAGGTGCTGTATTATCTCAAGGCGAAATTGGACGTGATTTACCCATTTCGTATGCAAGCAAGTCACTAGCCAAACATGACATTAACAAACCTGTCATAGAAAAAGAACTATTGGCTATACATTGGGGCATAAACTTTTTCAGACCTTATCTCTATGGAAGGAAGTTTGTGGTCGTTACAGACCATAGACCTCTAGTATCTTTGTTTTCGCACAAGAATCCTTCATCAAAACTCACCAGAATTCGTGTTGACTTATCTGATTATGACTTCTCAATAGTGTACAAAAAGGGCAGCATGAATACGAATGCTGATGCCTTGTCAAGAATCGAATTGGATTCAGACTCTTTAAAGGCAATGATACCTCCAGAAATAGACGAAAGCGCAAAGCGCAAACTATTAGCTATAACAAGGGGCATGGCGGATAGAACTAAGGATAAAGAACAAAAAGTCTGTGACGAGGGCACCCACAACAACATAGAACCTGATCAATTCTATTGTTGGGATTGCACGAGTTTATCAGATATCACCGGTGTTACAAAATTGAAATTTATCCTGCGCAGTGAAAATCATAAATGTATAAAAATTGTACGTACAAACAATATTATACAAGTGTATTGTAGCGATATACCTGACGTGAAATCCGTTTCCGTCAACGAAAAGCTCACAATAAATAAGGGTACCAAGAAGAACAAACGTGATGAGAGCAAAAGTGATAATCCATTCTCAGAATATGTTCTGATAATGGAGAAGCTATTAGATTTTGCCAACCATAACAAAATCCAAGAACTCTCACTATCTAATGATGATATCATATTTAGGTCTATAGACAAAGAGACATTTAAGAGAATATTTAACCTGTTGCAACAAAGAAATAACAATGAGCATGCGAAATTGAAAATAATGATATACAAGCCACCCGCCAAAGTAATTAAAAAGAACGACCAATTAAAGCTAATAGAAGAGTATCACAACTCACCACATGGAGGACATTTAGGGATCCGCAAAACTTTGTTAAAGTTAAAACAGCGATACTGCTGGAAAAACATGAGCAGTATGGTTAAATCCCACATAAATCATTGTACACCGTGTCAGATGAACAAACAAGTAAGGCACACCAAAGAAGAAATGATCAAAACTGACACACCATCAACCAGTTTTGAGACCATACAGATTGATACTGTAGGTCCACTCAGGATCTCAAACGGTTATAGATACATTCTAACCCTACAATGTGAACTAACCAAATTTGTTATAGCGTTCCCTATAGAAAATAAGGAAGCAAATACCATAGCTTTAGGTTTAGTTAACGAAGTCATATTGAAATATGGTCATTTCAAAATACTCAAATCTGATTTAGGTACTGAATTTGCGAATAAGCTTATGGGAGATATTTGTAGTCTTTTGAAAATAAAACAAGTATTCTCAACACCATATCACCACCAGACACTAGGTGTAGTTGAAAGGAATCATCGGGTTTTGAACGAATACATGCATTCCTTTGCTGATGATCAACAATGGGACACGTGGGTTCCGTATTACGCATTTGCTTATAATACGACTCCACATATAGATACAAACTATACTCCCTACGAATTAGTTTTTGGTAAACTACCATACCTCCCAAATGACATAGTAGACAACCACGATAAAGCATACAATGTAGATGACTATGCTAAAGAATTAAAGGCAAGATTGAGGATGTCCATAAATAAAGCGCGAAGAATTATAGAAAAAATCAAAACAAAAAGAACCATAGATCAGGCTAATACAAATCCATTGAATCCCAAAATAGGAGATTTAGTACTACTAAAGCATGAAAATAGAAAAAAACATCAACCACCTTATAAAGGTCCATACAGGGTACTGGACACAGACCAATGTAACGTCACTTTGGAAATAGCAGGACATCATAAATTAGTGCACAAAAACAGACTAAAATCTTACAAATCGCATAACACGAACAATAATTTAAATGTATAAATAAACTACTATTAGTTCATTGTAAATTTTTAGAATTTTACTATAAATTAGTACAAATACCGTTTAAATCCTACAATTCGCATAACATACATTACGAACTATTGTATGAATATTACTTAGTATTCAAAAAAAAAAAAAACAAAAAACAAACAAAAATATAATTTACCTAAAAATAATTGCTGAAATCTTATCTGAAATTAAAGAAATTTGTTGTAATCTATAGATTTAGGACATGATTAATGATTCGTTTACATTTTCCTTTATCATAAAATGCACCCGAATCAAAAAAAGGGTAAAAGTGTTATGTATACTGTAAAACTTACCTTTTATTTCGCACACGCTAATTAACATGTTCCTATAACACGTTAATTAACGTTACGCATACTAATCACATTTCCCTGCAAAGATATAGAACTACAACAAACCAACATATTTCCCACAATATGTTGTTTGCATATTTCCAATTGTATTTTTACAATTGCAATCGCATGTGTTCCTAATTACATAACATTGAACCATGCAATAATAAATATTGCTACGACCCAAAAGAACAAATACGACCGTAGCACAGCATGACACCATTCTTCACGATTTGGGTCTGTACTCATATGCATATGCATATGTGTAACCCGGATCCATGACCATGGGAAAGAAAGTGAAGAAATTGCACTTGACTCAATGCCGACAAATTGGGTCAAGTGAAAATGTAAACATTGAATGGTCAATGAATGGTGCAATGCTGTGTGTGCGGTATGAATGAACATTGTGTGAGGTCAGGGAAATGTGGGAAATGGAAATAACATGCTGAGAAGCAAATAATAATTTGGATTGATTTATTGTCATGTAGAATAGTATTTAAGGAAAAGTTTGTGAGAAATAAAATCAATTCTGTTTGGAGAAGCAGAGAAGTAACTACGGTATTTGATTTCATAAATAATCGTGAGACTATCTGGAGGAGACACTTTCCAGTGGATTCAGCACGGCAAATATTTAGGATTAGCCTAAACTATGGTGCCAGCACTATCTGCGGCCAAGCCGCTTGAGTAGGTTTTTTTAGTTACTATCAATGGTCCAATATAATGAAATAATCATATCGTAACACTGTTTAGCAAATCTGTTTCCCGCACTAGTAATATAACATTATATCATGACTAATCAAGCGACGGGTCAAAACACTTGAAGCAAAATGATGGGGAGTTTAAAATCATTGTAACCATAATAATTTTTCGAGCTCAATTTATGGAATCTGTATATTAGTCATGTTTTGATATGCAGAATATGTTGTTTGATTTACTAATTGTTTTGCAATACCCTTCTGGCAGAAGCACTCTCCTGCTACTTCAACTTGTTTAATTGGATATTTGTAACAAACGTTTGATAATTTGATGAAAAAAAACAGCACAAGGAAGCATTTGTTTTTTTTTTTTTGAATGAAATATCTATCCTATGTTCGCTCAGTCTCCTTTCCTCCTAATTACACACTTTAAAGTTGTTTTGTTTCGTTCTTTTAAGATTACGCTGTTGTTTTCCGAGTTTCAAATGTTAGATTAGTTAGATTAGATTTTTAATTTTTGATGCTCTTTATCATTGCAATTTTTATGAAATATTTCTTAGCGTTCACACAACGCCTATTGAATTTTCTCTTTGTTTTGGAATATATCTAAATCAAATGTATATGTTCCAGTATTGACTTTAGAATTTCACTTTTCACTCATTATTTTCGCACTTTCTTCTATACAAACTCAATTATGCTTTCACCGTTTTGAAGGTTCCATTTTTGTTGTTGTTCAGATTAACAATTATTTGATCGTTTTATTCCCACTTTACTTTATCTTCGATTTGTAACCATTTTGGTCTTGCGTATTAAATTTCCTCTAAATATTTAAATATTCAAAACTTTACAGTAACACTGTTTTAATTTTTGTCCACTTGCACCGTTCGTTCCTTGCACGTTATCTCGCTTTCCGCCAAAAATTTATCTCCCCTTTGGCCTACGTTCGCTTCCAGACCCCCCCCCCCCCCCTCATCCTCTGCAAATGGCACAAATTTTGAGCGATCCACTCTTAAATACATAAATAAAACGAGTAATAAAAAAATAGCGCGACCCGAACCAGATGCCCGTAAATTCTCCCTACTCGCTGCTCGCACTCCGCCGGTACGGGCTCAAGTCTCCAGTCGAATCCCCGTTCGCAACCGCCCCTCAAAACTCAATACCTATTCGATTCATATCTATAAAAAAAAATTCCGTTGATCACATAGCAGTTTTGCAACTAGTTGTTCCATGACAAATGATACAAAATCCAATACTCTCTTAGAAATAATACTAAAAACTACTATCCAGTGTGCATATACACTTATTTGCATATAATCTCTTTTGCCCTGGCAACAACTATCGATGAGATATTCTAATATTGAGGCTGACTGGGTAGCATTATATGCATTATTTAATGCAATATCTGTTGGCGTTGCCGCTGTTTGTTTAGTCTGAGTCAATATCGGAGTACTGATACTTTTGTATTGTGTAATTATTGATGAATAAATAAATACAACGACAATGACGACGATGATGGAGTAGGTGGAAACAGTGATAATTACTTTGGGTAGATTCATTTCTTTAACATACCAAATAAATGTCCGTCTTTTGAGTTTCGTGTTAAATTTTAGTTACGGACAAATTGGCTTTTTGGGTCGTCGCTAAAAATCGTACCTACTGTAGGCGTCTGCACTAATAACTGTTGATGTGTTTGCTGTATATCAGTCCATGTCGAGCTTCGTTTTGTTTGAAACCAATTATGTTTTTCCACTACATTCATTGTATTGATGAATATAATTTTCCAGCTATTGAGTGATATAATTACAAAAATTATCAACACGTCCCATGAAATATTCTCTGTGAATTTGGCCGCTGCCTACAAGTTTTGTTAACTCATTTCTTGTGATCAAAGGAATATTATCATTTTCTAATGGTTAGTATACTTATTTCTCAAATCCACAAACAAGTGGGACTCTTCCATTTAGTTTTGTCTCCTCCTATCATTTTCACCGATTCGTTAGATATTGACGTTTGCGCACAGACAAATTTCAACCTCAGATTCGAGCACTTACTAGAAAAAAAAATGATACAGCACAGCAGGATATCTTATGATAAAAATTACATGCAGCGGGAATCCTAACACGAATAAATGACAGAGCCAAAATACAAAACTCGGGTTGTTTTATTTTCACCAATATATTCAAACTGATTTTGATATACAAACTTTCAATTTCAAATTTTGCACGCGTTCAATAAAATTAATCTCAATTCGATACCCTAAACCTTCAATTTCCAGTTTTAAACGCGTTGAATTAACCTTTGCCCTAATGAATTCACAACGACTGTCTCACTTATACTACTTTTACTATTCTTGTACCACATTTACAGGTGGTTGTTACAAGTGAAACTGTCCATATCAGTTGCAGTAGATACGATTCAAGGGGTGGATAAAGTCGTTGATATTTGGTATGAGCGGATGAAAGTTAATGACAAAGGGTAGCAATATGCCAACTGGAGGGTCAAGAACGATACGCGGTGGAAACTTTTTCCTGGACGTTATCTTGATTTAGAGGGGGGGTTGAAGCATGGTAGAAAGTGCTGTCAGGCAAATCCAGCAGAACGCCGAAACCAAGACATTAAGCAGATGTTGTGTGTTCACGTGTATGTTTCGGAGAACCAATGCGCATGGGATCAATACTTAGCTCACATCGGTAGTGCCCTTCGGACTTACTAGCATAGACATGAGATAATAAAGGTTTCTCCTTACTTCGGAAGAAAGTGGTGACCTTCCATAGCAGTTCCCAAGCTCCAGGGAGTTCCCATACGAGACTGAGTTCAGAATTTAGAGCAAAGAAGCTTGGAAGGATACGAGAGGAGATAGGGAGACGGATGCAAGCAGCCGCAAGAAATAGCAGTGGAAAATATAACCTTCAGATAAGAGACGTAGCGTATCGGATGGGGGATCGGACATGGAGGCGAAATTATCCTATCTCGGATGCGGCTAGATATTTTCCAGCCAAGCTTGCACCCAAATATTTGGGTCCTTATTACAATATATTAAAGCCAAGTTATCGGGGTGGACATATCTGCTTCAAGACGGCTCGGAAAGAGCCGAAGGGGTCTGGCATGTCAAGGACTTAAGGAGCTACAAAGAGTAGCACGAACATTACCAATTTTAGTTGTGTTGCGAGTTGGATGAACGCGTTTTGAAATTAGACTTTCGGGTTAGTATACGGGTAGACGACATATCACACAAAAGATCTCGGTAGAAAAAAATGCAAAGCCTTACCTATTATATTGAATTCGTTTTTCCCTCTTTATGTTAGGTTAAGAACTTTAGTTGGTTTATTTCCTCATTCATCTCTCTTTGTGTTTTAATTTGTCCACCTGAAGGCGTTTTCTGTTCAATCTCGTGTTTTTTTTTTTGTTTTTTTTGTCCCTTTCATTTTGAGGTATGTAACTTAATAAATCAAGTATCACTTGGACTAAAAAAATATAATTTTATTTTAGGGCAAAGCCTTACAATCCGTTACAATACAGTATGAAGTTAATACTAAAGTTTCCGCCAAATACATAATTTAATTTATAGCATAGAAAATGCTGACGCTATGTCTAGCATTTGTCGTGAGAATTTCTAACTTTTGATTTCCCAGGTTGCACTGCTTTGCAGTGTTAGATTTCGGTCTGTCTGGAAATTCTGTCTGGAAATTGTTCATTAACTCCTCCCCGCTTAAATGCAATTGTCCGCAATTGTTCGGAAATATCAGAAGTACGGAAGGTCATTGATGCTCTTCGAGTTCCTTTTTGGGCTGGTTGATACGGAAGATGAGGGTTGAATTATCGTGGGCTGAGATCGTATCGGTTCTGGTGAGGGTTGGATAGTCGTGGGCTTTTCTGGAACAAGATCTCCAGAAAAGCGCTGTGCAGGTAAGGATTCCTAGAATAGCGATAAAGGTGTATGAAATGGATTGATGCGTTCTGCTATTTGTTTGGAGCAGCTCAATTTTCCCGGTGTTGTTGATGTGAAGTTCGCTGATCATTTCTAGCGAGAGGAATTCTCGGTAGGCATCTCCTTCTGGTGCTGGTTGGAGTATAGCTGGAAGTACTTGCATGCTTGATACTTCTCGGGATATGTAGGATCGGCCATTTATTTTAACGGTTGTGTTAGAGAATCGAATCAGGTATGTCCCGATTAACTTCTGCGTCGTGTTTTCAGCTTCAACTATTCCGGAAAAGTCATTCAGGAGTATAATGCCGCTTGAAATTTCGTCGATTGTAGGGATATGATGCCCAGAAATTTTATTGCAGATGGCGTTTGAACCTTTGAGCAACCTTGGTAAGCAACCTGAACTACTTATGTCTATAATATCTTTTTCTGAGCAAATTGAAAATTGATTGAGCTCTTTACAATTTTTTGTTACAGCAAATATCTTATCTTTACGTTCCAAAATTTTATCAAATACAATTTCATTTACTAAATTTCTTTTTTTGATAGGTTTTATTATGAGCGTGTTAAATGTTTCTTCTCTAGTCATTGGTATGTTTATTATGTATAGAATAGTGAATTGATTTGAGATTATTTTGATTTCCGCGAAGTCTAAAGCTTCTTCGACGGAAGAGAATGGTAATTTTTCCTCATGCAACGCTTCCACGGCCAGTTTAATTTCCGTTTTAGACAAAATTAGTGAATTTATTACACTTGCTTTGGCCCAATGTAAGGCAAAGTTTACGTTTCTCAATTCTTCCTTCATAAGTTTAATTTTGGCTTGAATTTCCAAAACAATGTTAGTGCTACTCTTGCTGTCTTCCTTAAGTAATTTTTGGATTTCATTAGTAATCTTGGTAATATTATTGATCCGATCATTATATAGCTGGTTGATGACGACTTGTCTGTTGTGACTTCCCAAAACGTTGTAAATTTTTTTTTTAATAGTAATGAAGTCCTTGTTAATGCCCGTCCACACGATCAGTGGCGTTAGACTTAAGTAAAAATTTTTATTTTACAAATCGTATGTGCAAAAATGGATAATTAATTTCGTCACCTTATGTGACTAATATTGTTTGACTTAGCTGCTAAATCATAGATGCTTGCATGTCTCATGTGGCCACATTTTGCATCGCCACAGACGCGGGCGTCAGCAGTTTCGCGTGATGTTCGAATCATCTTGTTAACTTATACGCGTCAGCGAAACGATCGGAAGACACAAGCACCACATTTGCATGCATGATGTGGCCGCATGAACGCATTGCAATGCGAAACCAAGTTTCTTTTCCCGTACCAGACGCGGGCGTCAGCGGTTTCCGGGCATGGAATGCTTGTGGACGCTCAAGCGTCAGCATTTTTTCGTGGAATGCTTGTGGACGTTCAAGCGAATGCTTGTGGACGCTCAAGCGTCAGCATTTTTTCGTGGAATGCTTGTGGACGCTCAAGCGAATGCTTGTGGACGCTCAAGCGTCAGCATTTTCGTGCGTGGGAACTGCTGGCGCCTTTTGCTCGGTGTGGGAAGGTAATAGTCAGTCGTCATCAGGTCGTCGCGTTGTATTAACTGAAATCGTATGTGATTTACTCCGCTGCGCGTTCTTTCAAAATTTCTCATAGCATTATTTCATAGTTCATTGTATTTAATAAATATAGAAAGCAATAAATTTTGTAACGGCTAAAGTATTCATTTTCATTAAAATATTACAGTTAATAGTAATTGACACGCTCGGTGCTGAACTACCCAAACGGCAACGTGCAATATTGAATAATGAAATATTAAGTGAATTAAACTCAAATTATTGTGAAAGATTGCTGGTGAGAAGAATAAGTGACAGGAAGAGGCCAGGACAAAAGAGTCCGGCCGCAAAAATTTTGGAGGCCCCGGCGAGATTCACACTCGCAATCTCGCCTGCATTTGGATTACCAGTGTCAAGTGGTAGTGTCAAGTGGTGGTGGTTTGTGCCGGTAAACGTGCCTGTCGTGCGTGCGTAACATAAAATGGTGGATACGGAGGTCGTGTTCCGGGAGCTGAAGTTATTGGCCAGAGCTGTAGAGGCCGTAATTTCCAACTATAAGAAGGATTCGGCCAGCCGCAAACTAGATGTCAGCTACTATGAAGAGCGGCTGCGGCGTTTAGAAACTGCCTGGGAGGAATTCGAACGCAAGGACACCGAAGTTCGATCCTTACCCGAAATCACACCGGAACACGACTACTTCAAGGGCGAAACGTATGAAACGACCAAGATAAATTACGACACTTTTCAGAAGCACTTCCTCGAAAAGATCAACGCTCTAAAGGGCACGGCACTGCCAATGTCGCAGCCACCCTCATCAGCACACGATAGCAATGACAAGCCTTCAGCCGCACTGGTCTCGGTACAGAAAAACCCAGTTTTTACATGCAAGTTGCGACGGTATCGGGCCTCGGCAGATTCACTGAGAAGGACGATGGCTCGCCCAGAACCGCCAGAAAACACGAAGACTTGGTGTAAGGCTAGAGCGGAGGCGATGCAACGAGGCTGGCAACAATTGGATGAGCTTCATCAGCAAGTCTATGAATCCTGTGAGGATCCTGAAGAGCAGGGCTTTAATTTGGAAGAGCATATCCGGTTGGAGGAGGACGTGCAGGACTGCATTGTTCGCTTGCAAGTAAAGGTCAACGCCACCACCGAAATGCCGCCCTCGTCTGTTACGCCTGCTGCGACTCCAGGCTTGGTGCTCCCAAAAATTGCCTTGCCCACCTTCAACGGAGATTACCTCCACTGGCGACATTTCCGGGATTTGTTTATGCAAATGGTGCATAACCAGCCGATGTCCGCGTGCCAGAAGCTGTGGTATCTGAAGGTTAACCTTACAGGAGAGGCTGGATCCTTGATCAGAAACTTTGCGTTGTCAGACGAAAATTATCAAACTGCCTGGAAGACACTTAATGAGAGATTTGACAATCGACGACTCTTGGTGTCGGCCCTCATCGACAAATTAATGGGGCAGCCATCTCAGGCCAGTGAAAAACCGTCAGCGGTAGCCGTAAAGTCATTGCATGACACCACACAAGAGTGTCTCAGAGGCCTGGAAAACCTGCAAATATCCACAAGGGATTGGGATCCATTGCTACTGCACATTTTGCTGCGAAAATTGGATTCGACAATGCATGCCCTTTATCAGCAATCTTTAGCTAACCCGCGCGAGCTGCCACCTTTGAAGGGTTTACTGGATTTCCTACAAGTGCGATTCCAGGCACTCGAAGCGCTTGGTAGTACGCCTAAGGACCCAGACCGCAATCACAAGAAGGTTACAAAAGCTACCGTGGCCGCCGTGGCTGCATTGCGATGCCCAAGGTGCTCGCAGGATCACCCGCTATACTTCTGCCCTGAGTTTCTCCAAGACAACGCTGTGAAAAGGCTAAACTTTGTACGTTTAAAGAAGATATGTGTAAATTGCTTGCGAGAAGGTCACCAGTCTTCCGGCTGCGTGGCAAGAAGCTGCAAGGAGTGCGCCAGAAAACACAATACTTTGTTACATATGACGGGAAGCAAAATCTCCAAGCAGACCAAGATGACAGCGCCTGGCTCCACAGTCAAGAAGCCAGACATTCAGCCGCCACCTGTGCCGCCCGCCCTCACGTTGACGGCTCTCATGCAACCTGGAGCGAGGAAAAATGTTCTGTTGAGCACAGCCGTTGTGAAGGTGGTTGCCAGCAATGGAAGAGTGACCGACTGCCGAGCAGTATTGGACCCTGGCTCACAAATCAATCTAGTAACCGAGCGCATTATCAAGAAACTAGGGCTAGCGGCTTCGCCGCAATTTGCACTGATTGAGGGAGTGGGCGGAAACATCGAGAAGGCGCATCGTAAGGTGGAGCTTGGCCTAAAATCCAGAGTGTCTGGATATGCCGCGCAGTTAGAGGCCTACGTCCTCGATCAAATCATATCTCCTCAACCTTCTCAGAGTCTGGACACATCGGAATGGCAGATTCCTGGGAATATCAAGCTGGCGGATCCTGAATTCCATCGAACGGAGCGCATCGATATGCTGCTGAGTGCGGAGCATTTCTACGAAGTTCTTGCCATCGGGCAAATCAAGTTGGGCCCTGAACTCCCTGTGCTCCAGAACACGCTCCTCGGTTGGATTGTTGCCGGAAAGGTGGTAACACCTCAAGGGCTACCAGTAACGTGTGGAGTCCTCACGGAAGAGACTCAGCTGACTCAAGCTATCAAGCGATTCTGGGAGGTTGAGGAGGTATCGGATCCACAACACAATCTCACAGCGACTGAAAGAGCGTGCGAAGTACATTTCGCCCAGACGACTCAACGTGAATCCGATGGCCGTTTCTTGGTACGGCTCCCCTTCAAGGAAGATCCCAAAGGGCTTGGTGACTCGCAGGACGTTGCCATACGCAGATTCATGGCGGTAGAGCGCAGACTGGAGAAGAACCCCGACCTAAGACGGCAGTATTGCGAATTCATGGACGAATACGAACGACTGGGACATATGGAGCGAATCACATGGTCAGCGAATAGGAAAGCACATTATTTTTTGCCGCACCATTGCGTCTTGAAACCAGGTAGTAGTACCACTAAATTGAGGGTGGTTTTCGATGCGTCCAGCAGAACATCAACGAACGTTTCTCTGAACAATATCCTACATACAGGACCCACGATTCAGGATGATCTATTTGCGACTTTGATCCGTTTTCGTTTGCCACGCTTCGTTTTCACTGCCGACATTGTCAAAATGTATCGGCAAATAAGGCTTCAGCATGACGATTGCAATTTTCAATTGGTGATTTGGAGAACAAGTCCAACCCAGCCTTTGCGATATTATCGACTCAATACCATTACGTACGGCACAACGTGTGCCCCGTACTTGGCAACTAAATGCCTCCAGGTTCTGGCACAAGCCGAACAAAATCGAGCACCCTTAGGCAGCAGCGCCTTGCAGCATGATTGTTACATAGACGACGTCATGACAGGGGCAGACAGCTTGACGGAGGCAATCCGAACACAGGAGGAATTGCGTCAGATTCTTACCAGTGCAGGGATGCATTTGCACAAATGGTGTGCCAATCATCCGCATCTTCTACAGCAAATCAGTGTCGAGGATCAGGAGGTCCAGCTGGATTTTGGTAGCTTGTCGGAAGACTACATCAAAACCTTGGGGCTAATTTGGCTCCCAAAAACGGACGATTTCCAAATCGGCATTAACTTGGACCTCGCTGAGGTCAAGTTCACAAAACGGACGATCGCTTCAGACATCGCCCGAATGTTCGACCCATTGGGTATCCTGGCGCCGGTTATCGTAACCGCAAAATTGTTCCTGCAGGCGCTATGGCGGTTGGAATTAGACTGGGACGCAGCTTTGCCACTCGAAATACATACACAGTGGGCCAAGTTCCGCAGTGAGCTACCATCATTGCAAAGGGTTCGCTTTCCCCGACACGTTATCGCCTGCGAGAAACCAATTCAGCTGCAGCTACACACCTTCTGCGATGCCTCGGAGAGGGCGTATGGCGCTGTGATCTATGTTCGCTCAACGTCCCCGAGCGGTCAAGTCAACGTTCGACTGCTCTGTTCCAAATCCAGGGTAGCCCCCATCAAGGTGTTGACAGTACCGCGTTTGGAGTTGTGTGCCGCCAAGCTGGGAGCGGAATTGACGAGTCGAGTCAAGAGAGCGCTCAGTCTGCCGGATGTTTTTCACGTTCTCTGGTCCGATTCAGAGGTTGCATTGGCGTGGATTAACTCAACCGCTTCATCCTACAGCACTTTCGTGGCCAATCGTGTTTCGACTGCAAGCTCTGGTTGCAGGGGCCCTCCTTCTTGACTGGACCTGAGGCGGACTGGCCGCCTCCATACAAGGGCACTGAGGCCTGCGAAGTCGAGCGAAAACAAATCAGGATTGCAATGACAACAACAGCTAATGCAAGCAACCATTTTGTTTACGAAATTCAACACGGCAACTCATTTGGAAGGCTTCAACGGGTGATCGTTTATATGCTGCGTTTTGTAACACATTGCAGGGCAAGCTCCCAGTCTTCTCAGGCGCGCAGCCGCGCAGTAACAACGCATGAACTTTCCACAGCAACCGGAGTGATCGTTAAATGTATTCAGCAGCACGATTTTCGTGAGGATCGGCGAGACATCCAACTACACGGGCAGGTCAGCAAAAACAGCCCCCCATCGAGTCTGACTCCCTTCCTGGATTCGGACGGAATCCTGCGCGTTGGCGGGAGGCTAGAAGCGTCACAACTTGCTTTCGAGGCCAAGCATCCTATGTTGCTGCCGTTCGCGAATCCACTCACTAGACTACTGATGACGGATATCCACCGCAATAATTGCCACCTCGGAGCTCAGGCACTGCTAGCTACCACGAGACAACGCTTTTGGCCCATCAGGGGGAAGCAGCTGGCCCGGGCGGTTGTTCAAAAATGCGTGCGATGTGTTAAGGCAAGGCCACAACTGTTCAACCAAGTTATGGGAAATCTACCAGGTGCTCGCGTGCAAGCGGCTCGCCCTTTCATCCGTTCGGGCGTCGACTTTTGCGGGCCAATGCTGATACACTACCGGGGTAGAGGCGTGCGGCCTCAGAAGGGATACATCGCTATATTCTGCTGCTTCGCTACCAAGACCGTCCATCTGGAGTTGGTGAGCGGTCTCAGCACAGAAGCCTTCATCGGTGCTCTGAAGCGTTTCATCGGGAGACGAGGTCTCTGCAAGGACATCTATTGCGACAATGCGACCAATTTTGTAGGTGCGCAACGTCAACTACGCGAGCTGTCTTCATCACTTCATTCAGCCGAGGGTCAACACAAGGTGACCGACTCTTGCAGCACACGGGGAATACAATTTCACTTCATCCCCCCTCGCGCCCCCCACTTTGGTGGATTGTGGGAGGCGGCCGTCAAATCAGCCAAGAACCTGCTTCGCCGGGGCGCTTCATCAGCCACACTCACGTACGAGGAACTGCATACCCTGGTGGTCCAGGTGGAGGCCATCCTCAACTCCAGACCTTTAACTGCGATGTCCGACGATCCCAATGACCTGGCGGCGTTGACTCCGGGCCATTTTCTTATCGGTGAGCCCCTCACGGCCATGGTGGATGCTCGGGCAGAGCCGGTCGCAGGCGAACTTCATACACGATGGAAGCGGATAAATCATTTGAAGAACGAGTTTTGGCGCCGATGGTCCCGCGAATATTTGAACCAACTGCAACTTCGCGTTAAGTGGCAACAAGGTCAACCAAATGCTACCCGGGGAACCATCGTCATCATCAAGGACGACAACCTACCAACTATGAAATGGCCTCTGGGACGAATCATTGACACGCATCAAGGGGCTGATGTTTTTGTCAGAGTTGCAGACGTAAAAACAGCCACTGGAATAGTAAGAAGGCCCATTCATCGTTTAGCGCCACTACCAGTGACGGAGACCACTATACCTGAAGCAGCTGGGCCTGAAGCGAATACTCAAAACCAACCTGAGGCACCGCATCAAGCAGACACACCCGATACTTGCCACACCGGGCTCCGATCCGGGAGCAGAAGGACGCCTCTTCTATCGCTCCTGCTGGTCTGCCTACTGAGCCCTCTAACAGCAACCAACCCCATCAAGGTGTCATCAACTGGACCACATCCAGGACTGCATTTTCAATCATTGGGAAATGCCTTCCTGTCGACAAGCGAGTGGAAACTCTTGGTCTACTATGACCTAGAAGCCTACTGGACGGAGCTGGCTACGCTGCAGAATGGCACGATTTGGCTGCAACAACTATGTGATCGTGATTCTCGACCAGCCGACTGCTCGCATCTGCATGAGCAGTTCCGACACTTGACCGATCAGTTTTCTAGCGCAAACCAGATGCTGAGGATCAGGTCAAGGCGAGGCGCAATAAACGCAGTGGGCGGACTGGCCAGATCGTTGTTCGGAGTTCTGGACGAAGAGTACGCTAATCAAATGGCTCAAACCATTAAAACAATGCAGGGAGATCAGACCAAGCTGCACTCCTTACTCAAAAACCAAACGTCAATCATCGACTCGACATTGAATCTCCTCGGTCAAACGGAACAGATGGCTCAAAAACGTTTTGCCTCCATAGAGCACGAACTGACAAAACTCTCCAACGAGGTCAAGGGTCCGCAACTCGAAGGCACCGCAGCCCGAGTACCAGATTTAATCTCAATTCTATCTTTCCAGATGACCCTGGCAACACTCAATTTGCAGCGCATCCAATCCAGCCTCTTGGACGTAATCACAGACACACAGCATGGGAACTTCAATCCTCTGCTGTTGTCTCAACAGCAACTTAATGCGGCAATGACCGACATCAGGGATCACCTGCCGGAAAATCAGCGTCTCCCTGTTGGCCGAGAAGACTTTCTGAAATTATTTGGGCTAACATCTATCAAGGCCAAGGCAAATGCGAACTTCATTCTTTTCGAGCTCAAGATGCCACTCATCGATGTATCAACGTTTGAGCTCTATCGAATCCTACCAATTCCAACGGCAAAACGGAACCATCTCGTTGCTATACAGCCAACCGCTCCTTATCTGATCATCAGCCCACATCGCGACGTCTACTATCCGCTCAACGAGATGGATTATGCTGCCTGTAACTGGATTGAGCCAAACACCCACTTGTGCCGACAGTCCCATCCGTTGTATCACAAGGACGCCAATATGAGCACTTGCGAAGTGACGCTGCTAAGGGGAATGCCGACGATGACCAACTGTCACCTAGTTGAGCTGTTTACATCCTTCTCGTGGACGAATATCCCACAGTCCAATGAGTGGATCTATGCTTTCACCACACCGATGGTGGCCCAGCTGGTGTGCAGTGGCAACACATCCATCCTGACACTGCAGGGCTCCGGAATTCTGCAGCTGACTCCCGACTGCACGCTCAAATCCGATGCAGTAACTATCAAGGGTCACCGCATATATGAATCCTCAATCAAAACGACTCAGCCGAAGACCTATTATTACACTGATCACGACAACCTGGGATATGTACAACAGCTCCTTGAGCCCACACCTTTCCGGACGCACACTTCGGAGATCAACGATCTGCGAAATCAACTCAAGGAGCAGGATCTATCCTGGAGGGACCAGCTGGATGTGCATGATGTTCACCAGTATGCACTAGGATATCTGAGCTTCGTCGCAGTTCTCGCTATTGTCGCCTTCCTATGGTGCAAGGCCAAAAATGTAAGCTGCCAACCACGATCGCAACGACCGAGACCAGTGCCACTGCCTAGACGTCACAGCTTGCCCTACACACTGGAAGAGGTTGAACAGACCGTTCAACGGGGGGGTGGATGTTAATGCCCGTCCACACGATCAGTGGCGTTAGACTTAAGTAAAAAATTTTATTTTACAAATCGTATGTGCAAAGATGGATAATTAATTTCGTCACCTTATGTGACTAATATTGTTTGACTTAGCTGCTAAATCATAGATGCTTGCATGTCTCATGTGGCCACATTTTGCATCGCCACAGACGCGGGCGTCAGCAGTTTCGCGTGATGTTCGAATCATCTTGTTAACTTATACGCGTCAGCGAAACGATCGGAAGACACAAGCACCACATTTGCATGCATGATGTGGCCGCATGAACGCATTGCAATGCGAAACCAAGTTTCTTTTCCCGTACCAGACGCGGGCGTCAGCGGTTTCCGGGCATGGAATGCTTGTGGACGCTCAAGCGTCAGCATTTTTTCGTGGAATGCTTGTGGACGTTCAAGCGAATGCTTGTGGACGCTCAAGCGTCAGCATTTTTTCGTGGAATGCTTGTGGACGCTCAAGCGTCAGCATTTTCGTGCGTGGGAGCTGCTGGCGCCTTTTGCTCGGTGTGGGAAGGTAATAGTCAGTCGTCATCAGGTCGTCGCGTTGTATTAACTGAAATCGTATGTGATTTACTCCGCTGCGCGTTCTTTCAAAATTTCTCATAGCATTATTTCATAGTTCATTGTATTTAATAAATATAGAAAGCAATAAATTTTGTAACGGCTAAAGTATTCATTTTCATTAAAATATTACAGTTAATAGTAATTGACACGCTCGGTGCTGAACTACCCAAACGGCAACGTGCAATATTGAATAATGAAATATTAAGTGAATTAAACTCAAATTATTGTGAAAGATTGCTGGTGAGAAGAATAAGTGACAGGAAGAGGCCAGGACAAAAGAGTCCGGCCGCAAACAGTCCTCATGATCCGGATTTCCGGCTAGCCACTCCCAAGCTGTTCCTATGAAGTTAAGTGACCTTTTCATTCTCCGAGGAACTAAGTTTTCAATGAGTGCTGCGATTTGTTCTACTTCATGGGTTAAGTAGCGAGATAAAGGATGATGCTGGACAATGGATAGATTTAGGATATCGTGTGTATTAGTTACGAATTTTACATATTGATGGACATCTATTGTGTGGACAATTTTGAAGTTTCCATCTCGTATTTTCGTCAGTCCTACGTTAAATGTTACTATTTGAGAGTTCGTGTAGTCTAAGATTTGTATTGTTCCGCTGGTCACGCATATGAAAGATCTGAAGAAGAAAAAAGGAGAGAAAGGAAGAAAGTTATTTTCGAATTTTATCCTTATGGACTCGTTTTCCGGACTCTGTAAGAATTGTAGTTTTCTTGTTTTTTTAACTATTTCTTGTCGATAGCGAGATGTTAATTTTGACCCTCTTCTTTTGTTTTGTTTCACGTATATAACTTGTCCAATCTCCTAGTCTTTTGTTGGTTGTCTTTTTTTGTTATGGTTATGTAAGTCTTTGTCCTGTTTGAGTCTAAGTTTGTCGATGTTTGATTGTCTTGTCCTTTCAAATTCTTCTGGGTTCATTCTGGGTGATCTTCCTAGGTAGAGTTCAACAGGTTTTTTTCCCGTGGTGGAGTGAATGGTAAAATTGTATTCGTTAACTGCGCGCTCTAGGAGTTCTTCGAAAGATCGGGGTGTTGATTCTTTCTTCAGGCAGCGCATAATGCCTGTAAGAGTGGAATGAAAGCGTTCAACCTGTCCATTTACTTCGCTTTTATAGGGTGGTGTCTTATAAACCTTGATCTGTAACTCGTCCTCCATCATAGATGTAATAGCGTTTGACCTTAGGGCACCTTCGTTGTCGACGACAACGTGCTCCGGTACGCAAAAGAAGAAAAGAATATCCTGGAGTGGTCTTCTAATGTCCTCGAGTGAACGGGATGGGATGATCTTTGCCATGGCAAATTTTGTAAACTTGTCTATAGCCGTAAGAACGAGATGTTTTTCTGTTGAAAAAATATCTATATGGACGATGTGACCGGGATAATTAGGAATTGGAGTTTTTTCTAAAAAGGGTTTATTAGGGTGTCGGTCATATTTATTCTCCTTACATATTGTGCAGAGTTTGACCAGTCTCTTTATTTTGGCACTCATCTTTGGAAAATAAAAGTTCTCTATAATTTGAAGTCTATTTTCCTCAGCATTTCGATGGGCTCTTTTATGGACTTGGAGGATTCTCTCCTCTTGCTCGGCTTCGGAAGGAATGTCTTCAACTGTCTTTTGTGTGTATCGAATTTTGTAGTCTTTGAAATGATGTGGATATATCTGTTGTATGAGACCCATAGTTGATTCGTCTGTCTGTAGACCGTTAATTAAGTTAGGATTAAGGTAGCGTTTAAAAATATTAACAATGTCCTGTTCTGTGTATTCTCATTGAATCAGAGTATGTCTTGTATAATTTTCGAAGAGGTGTGATATTTGGTAGCTATTTTCCTCACCCAGTTTCAGGAGGATTTGGTTTCTGAACATATTGATGGGAGATTCAACGCAAGGTATTAGGTTTTGTGATGAACTTTCATCGCTATGTTGCGTAGGCGTCATAGATTTAATTTCAGGTTCGCGGGGTGGTCTTGAAAGGGAATCGGCTACAACATTTGCCTTACCCGGTTTGTATTTTAGTTCATAGTTATATTCTTCCAATCTTGATTTCCAGCTTTTCATTTTGGTGTTTGTATTTTTTGAGCTAAGGGCATATGTTAGGGGTTGGTGGTCTGTAAAAATCTTAACCATGCTAGATCCGTACAAGTAATTTCGAAGATTATCGAGGGCCCATATTATTGCCAACATCTCTTTTTCGTTTGTTGCATAGTTCTCCTCGGATTTAACGAGAGTCCTTGATAAATACGAAATCGGTTTGTTGGCTTGTGATAACACTGCTCCAATGGCATAATCAGATGCGTCGGTGGTAAGTTCGAACGGTTTCTTAAAATCTGGGTGTATAAGTAAGACGTCTTGTGAAATGAGTTTGTTTTTGGAAACGTGTTTGGATGTACGTCCATCCTCCCCTCTTAAGAGGGCTGTCAGGGGCTGAGCGATCTTAGCGTAGTCTTGTATGAACCGCCTGTAATACCCTAACAGTCCAAGGAATGATCTAAGATCCTTGAGTGTTTTGGGAGGTGAAAAGTTGACGATTGCCTCAACTTTTTTGGGGTTCGTTCGTATTCCTTCCACACAAACAATAAACCCAAGAAATTCAACCTCTTTTTTCAGAAACTCGCATTTATCTAAGTTGATTTTTATGTTCGCCCTTTGGAGTGTCCTGAATATAATCTCTAAATTTTCGAAATGTTCTTTTTCGTTCTTACCAAAGACTATTATGTCGTCGATGTAGATACGACAGCGCTTCCCGATGTGTTCCTTTAATATATCGTCTAGTGTTCGTTGAAAGATGGCTGGGCCATTCTTCAGACCGAACGGTAGGCGAAGAAACTCGTATTTTCCGTTGTTTATGGCGAACGCGGTTTTTTCTACGTCAGATTCTCTTAAGAGAATCTGGTAAATTCCACTTTCTAAATCGATAATTGAAAAGTATTGATTTTCGCCTAAGTTAGAAAGGACTTCATTAATATCAGGTATAGGGTATGCGTCGGTGACCGTGATCGAGTTTAATTTTCGATAGTCAACGACCATTCTGAATTTCTTTTCACCAGATGCATCTTGTTTTTTCGGTACGATCCAGACGGGCGCGTTATATGGAGATTTTGATGGTCTGATAATGTTGTCCTTCAACAATTTCTGGATCTCCTTTTCAACTTCTTCTTTAAGGGCCATAGGGTAGGGGTACGATTTTGCGTAGACGGGATCATCCGTGGTAGTGCGGATTTCGCCTCTAACGGAGGTTGTAAATGTTAATTTTTCATCTGGTTCTGATAATAAAGACTTGTTTTTCGAAAGGATTAGGTTTAGTCGTTTTTCCTGCTCCTTAGTCAAATGAGATGTTCTAACATTCATATGGTTAACGGACTCAGATACGTGTTGTTTTAATGGAATGTCTATCTGGGGTTTGATTGACATTACGTTAGCGCTAGCGTGAATAACTGCTTGTAAATTTTTTAGGGTATCATTACCAATTAATCCTGCAAAGGTCTTAAGCGAAGGCAATAAGAAGTATTTTAATTTTTTTTGTTTTCGGTCCGAATATTTTGATGAAGGCGTGATGAGTTATGTTTATTGGTCCACCTGCTGAGCTGGTGGTGAAGGGTTTTTCATTTGGGATAGGGTTACGTACGAAAGAAGGTTGGATGTAGTTGTTGTTTGACCCGGTGTCAATAAGGAATTTTAGCATTTCACCGCTCTTCGCTGCGTATTCTATATATGGCAGTGAAGAGCCCTTCAATCTAAAAAATGGATGCCACCTTGTTGATCTGTGTTATTTGTATCGTTTGGTAAGTCCTCGACGGGTTCGTTGCCATTATTATCATATTCATATCCTGTAGTTTCATCTGCTTCCTCTAAATTCGGAGGGAATGGAACAGTTTCTTCGAGGGACAGATACTCGAGTAGATCTGCTTGATCTAACTCGTGTTCCTTTTGAGCTAGTATGTCCGGTTCTATGTTGTAATTGTGGGTATAATAGGTGCGCTGCTGCTTGTTGCCAGGATGTACTTGTTGAGACGCCATCCTTTCAACGGGGAACGCACGATATTGCGGCCTATTCTGATAATTTACCGCTTGGGTCCTCATGAATTGATCTACGTCCATAGGCTCATACCTGCGTGGTTTAGGAGGCAGTGGTTTAGCGTAAGGGGGTACATATTGCACCTGCCTATAAAATTGTGGAGCTGGTGGAATACGAGGATTATGGAAGAGTTCGGGCCTAAAATCCTTTCTCGGAATATATGCATGTTGTAGCGGTGGAGCGTCAAAATGTTTCTTAGGAGGAATTGGAGGAGGTATATTCTGTGTTGGCTTTTTATGTATGGCATGCGTGTTATTTGCATGCTGTGTCCTGTAGTCAACATTCTGCAACTTAAGACACAAATGCAAAGCCTGTGGCAGGTCAGCAGGCTCTCGGATGCTGAGTAGTCGAGGCAAATCTCCTCTTAGTCCACGTACAAACGTGTCAAGAGCTTTATCCCCATAGCATTGGGTCATATTTGTCAGTGACTCTTGCCCCATGTCCATAGAAGATAATTTGTTAAGTATCAGCGACAAGTGGTGATAGACCGTCTGATAGAATTCGTGGATACTTCCGTTGCCTTGAACAAGAGTAGTCATCTGGTACTCGAGCGTACCAAGATCCCTCTTGTCAGCGTAGTGAAGTGTTAAACACTTCGAAATTTTGCTCCAATTTAGGGGAGTATTGTAGGATTCCAAGGCTATATCAGCTTGGCCTACAATCTTGTTGCGTATTACTGACAGGATGCCGTAATACTTTGGAGTGCCTTTCAGGTGTTCATAGATCCTTAGGATCCTCTCGACACTTTTCCTCCATGAGGAATATTCGCTGGGGTTACCTGAAAATGTCCCTAAACTTTTGACGACATCGGGAATTTTATCCATATCCGACAGATTTGCATCAACGTTCCCGGTTATTGGAACGTCACAGTCGTCGTTTGCATCGGAGGCTGGATTCATAATAGAGTAAAAAATATCTCTACCTTGGGTGTTAAGGGCCTGTGCTACTATTCCCGTTATAAGCTGAACCAGGTCGACGTTATTATTTCCACTACCCTGTTCACCTGGGGGATTGTTCTGTGGAGGATTTTGGTCCCCATTATTTTGAGACGGCGTCTCATTTATGTTGAGTCGCGGAGGGCGAATAAGATTTCCTTGGTTAGGCATCGTGAGAATAGGGACAACAACAAAATTTTCCAAAAGCCTTCGAAGATTTGGCAGGGAAGGCACACAATAATCCCTTGCAACAAAGGATCAAACGTTACAATTCCTGAAAAAGAATGTTTTAGAAAAGAACACGCAATACAAACAACCGACCAGAGTGGAATGGACAAGGGATGCCTGAAAAAAGGGTTAAACAATGTTTTGGGAAACACGCACAATATAATGATTTCGCACACGCAATCTAGTGATTTTATAAACGCAATAATAATTTCTTCCGTTAAGATTTGTTTTGCTAAACGATCTCCTTTATAAGGATTTACGACAGCAAGAGTATTGGAAGATTTTTTCTTTATAAGGGCGTTCAATAATTTTGCCTGAAGGGATAAGCTCTTTCGAAAGAAGGAATCAATTCCGTTCCACGAAACAGACATGAAAATACATTCAATATCTGTTTCACGAAACAAAAAAACGTTCTTCACACGAAAACTCGAAATCACTTCAAACTATTCACAAAATTTTTTGCGTATTTTTCAATTTGATTGCCGTATGCAAAAAGAATCACAATTAAAAATATTTTGTCACTTAGTGCGCAACAATTTGTCGCAAATATTTCAACAAGTCTTTCGCCGAAGACTTCAACGTAGTGAGAATATTCAAAATCTCAAAGATAAATTCTCAATTTTTCGCGAATCTCATATCAATTCACCAATTTCCATTCAGCTATAATTTTTTCTCACTTTATTTGTATTAAATTCGACTATTGAAATTCACAATATTTCGTGTATTTTTATAATATCAACTATTTTCCACTATTAATGCACAATATTTCGCATATATTTCAATAATTAATGTAATTCACTTTGGAAAAAAATGTTCACTTTTCCTAATAAAATTTAACATAAAAAAATTTTTAATATCAACTTACAGGATTGCTACCAAGGTTCTCATTTTCTTCGGACAATTGTCATGGAGGGGCGGCTGTTATTTATTTAGATAACTCCTTTTTGCAGCTGCTACCAAGAGGCCTCGTTCCCTTCACCGGTACCACGATTCGCCGCTTGGTTATTGCGCACGATAAAAAATTCACTTCCGCGGTTTTCCACTTTTCGTTGGTACGCACTTGCGTAACCCGCGTACTTTTGTTTTTCGGTTAAAACTTATTTATTTGCGGTACCGCGACAATGGTCACTTTTTTTGTCCCTTTCATTTTGAGGTATGTAACTTAATAAATCAAGTATCACTTGGACTAAAAAAATATAATTTTATTTTAGGGCAAAGCCTTACAATCCGTTACAATACAGTATGAAGTTAATACTAAAGTTTCCGCCAAATACATAATTTAATTTATAGCATAGAAAATGCTGACGCTATGTCTAGCATTTGTCGTGAGAATTTCTAACTTTTGATTTCCCAGGTTGCACTGCTTTGCAGTGTTAGATTTCGGTCTGTCTGGAAATTCAGTCTGGAAATTGTTCATTAACTTCTACAGGGTACGTTTGTACGTTCCCCTAAAAGAAAAGCATACTAATTGAATTAGTACAGAGATGTTATCCCCTGAAACAGAGTTTTGGTTTGGATTAGTGAGTTAGGAGGGAAATGTCTGCTGATGATTCATTAGAGTTAGATTTTATTTTTGTTTTTTTGTATGTCAGATTACAGGGCAGAACTTGGGTATAGAACCAGTAGCACCCGGAGAATTTGTAGCAGATATTTGATTGTGAAGTTTTTGATGTTGAATTACGTATAGAATTAAATATCTTTTTCTTGGCGGTTAGTAGGTACTGAGATGTAAAACATTTTGGTGGTGGATTACGTCAGGAACTACATATCTTACCCTTGGTAGACAGTATGTAGTGAGTTATTGAACATTTTGTTGGTGGGTGATTTAGGAAATCATTTACGATTCACATGATACTTAGTAGAGTATTCTTGGCCTAAGGGGGATCCGTAGCCTTGTCAGTTTTTTTTTGTTTTTTGGACGTAATAGCATAACGTGCTCAGCTTAGTGAGTAACAGAAGTGCTGGGTTTTGTTTTCTTTTTCCTATGTTTTTTCTTTTTCATTAGAGTTAGGTTAAAGCAGAATCTTGGATTTTCGTTTTCGCATAGCTATAGCATTGCATTTTAGGCGTACCTTTGTTCGGTGAAATTCTTAAAGAGTTTAGCCTTTACCAAGGTATTCAGTTTAGTCTTAACCAAGGTATTCATATAATCAAATTTTAAAACCAGAAATTGTTTACTAGCCTATAAGAAGGGAAGCCAGCAGAATTAGGACGGCTAAAACCATTAGATTTGTGAGTGGTTTAGGTCTCAAACAAGCGCACGGTTAAGTCATGTAGTTGGCGTTCGATCGAATTAGAGTGAACTTTCGGGGAAATTCTCTTTAAGCAGGGGGTGTTTCGGTTACAAGTGAAACTGCCTCCTTTTCAGCATCGGGCTGCCAGTTGATATATTTAGCTTGCACTAAATAATAATAAACAGAAGGAAAAAGTCCTTTCCGAGCCGAAGTCATCGCTTTGCGAAATGTCTACGATGTAACGTAATTGGCACGTAGATACAGTTACTATCATAAACTTTACTTTTAAGTCTATGCATTCACAACCCATTGTTGGAGCAAAGAGACATCGCGGAAAGTACCGGACCCTGACAGCAACAGCTTCAAGCATATCGGACCCGAATTATCCTCCCTTTCAACAATATGGGTGAAGACCCAAAAGTGGCTCTTCTCGTACGCGGAAAGGATGGAGGCACCCGCGCAACAACATGGCGGATGGCAAAGCTCGTAAACAAAACTATTTTCGCGAAAAAAACACTCTCCCATACTAAGGATGAAAGCGTTCTATTTTGCAGCTAAACCTCTACAGGGAGCTTTCAACGCATCAACGAATTTGGGTGATGTAAACACTTTAAATATTAAATCAGTACTACCTTTCGCGGATGAATTCGACATCACGCTTGGAAGCACCTTATCACTGCAGGCGCCAGCAGCGCACTTCACCCATCAATCAACCGTATACGCGGACAAATCTCTGTAGACGCATTATACGCGAACAAATTTTCACAACATCCTATTTGAAACTGATTCCAGCGACCAAACTTTCGCAACTTCTTATTCGAATCAGATTTCGCGAGCACGACGCGTTTGCCAATATAAACAATCAGTCCAAACGTCACTTTTGTCTTGTCGCAGCAAACCAGTTCATGAATTGATCGAGACTCGAACAAATTGCGATATGCCATATAGTTTGGGAAACTGCGACGAAAAAGACTTTGTTGCTAATTCGGGATTGGGAAAGAAAGGTGGATGGCCGGTCATCATCCCTTTCGATTAGCGGACAACCCCCGTTGTTACGCATCTATTTAAGGGAGCAAAACCAGTGAGCGGGTCTCTTTTGTTGGATAATACTCGGTACGGTGCAAGTGTTTGGTTGGTGGTTAACTCGCGCGAATTAAGTCACATAGACTTGGGTTTGGAAAAATAAAAAATAAAATAAAATTTTGATAATTCACAACTGGTTTATTTCGCAGTTCAAATATAACTGTCTTAACATGTAAAATTTACTTCCTAGATTTTCTGTAGAAGAATGCTTTGTTTGCAAAAACGAGTACAATTAAGAATAAGTGAAAAACAAGCTGTCGAGACTTTTCAAAAATTTGCCGGGAACGTGCGAATGGAAATTTAAATAAAATCTGAAGTTTAAGAATGTATGCTTTATGATGGCAATCTTAACTGATGTGTGTTTAGCGGCCACGTAACTCGCGCGAAGTAATCGGTGAGTGTCTCTCGTATATGTTCAATATTTCCCTCGTAGTTTACCAATCGAAAATATGTATCAAATTACTATAAGAGGTAATTAGTCGTGCATGTCCTAGTTTGATGGGTAGCGCTCCGCTACTATTCGTCAAGTTCTGTATGTCCATTACTTGTCCTTGCGTTGTTAGTGCTAACCTGAAATTAGGTGTTTGGAGTATATTTCTTGGATCGTTATAAAGATGTCGTCGGAAGACAATATTGCGGTCACTTTGTAAGGCGGAATATATTTTTTGAAGATTTCGATTGGAGTTGACTCGGAAAAATCTTGCATTTTGATTATTCGTCTTTGTTTGTTTCTAAAGGGTATTTCAACTGTAGTTTGTGCTCGTCTGTCTGACCTTTCTAGGATTAGTTGTAACGCAAATTCAATGAGGGGCCTTTCTGAGATTGGAATACCTGTGTTTGGGTTTTCCTCTGCTTAATGTATTGTAGTACCTCGGTGCTTTGGGCTGAACTGTTTGAGGGTGTGTTTCTATTTTTGTTGGTATATATTTCGACTTTGTTTATGGATGGCTTAGTTTTGGGTATCTTTATTCTACTAAGGGCGTCAGCGTTGCTGTTCCGGCTTCCTTTCTTGTAATGGATGTCATAATCGAATTCTTCCAGCTTAAGTCACCAATGAATCAGCCTCAAGTTGGGATTCTTCAGGCTCAAAATTGTCAATTTCCTGCAAAACAGATATGGCCGAAAGTACTTTGTCGCCCATACAATAGCCAATAACTCCTTTTCGATTGTAAAATGGGGTCATTTATGAGAAGATCCTTACAGTCTTGAAAAGCTCGTATGTAGCGATCATTCAGATCAATGCTGCGTCCCTTTTTTAAACATTCCGTCAAGGGTTTTTTAATTTTTGTGAAATCCTGGATAAATTAACGGAAATATCCTAGGACACCAAGGAATGATTTTATCTTCTTTTGAATTTTTCGTATAGGATAATCAATTGGAGCTTCTCTGGGCTTGGTTTTAGGCATCGATTTGCCTAGTCTATCTAAAATTTCGTTTGTGTTTGGGAGTGGGTATCTATCGGTAATTATTTTCTCGTTGAGCTTTCTGTAATCGATGACCAATCTCCGCTTTTGTTTGCCATCCTGCTTCTTTGACACAATCCATACAGGAGAGCTCTATGAGTAGCAGCTCGGTCGAATGACTTCTTGTTTCAGCATATCCTCAATTTGTTTACGAACTTCCTGTTTTTATATGTACGGGTATCTGTATGATTTTGTGTAAATGGGTACGTCATCCGTGGTTCTAATTCTATGCTTAACTTGGTTAGTAAATGTGAGATCCTGGTCTTTTTTTCAAGAAAATGTTGTCGTACTGACGGCAAATTGTCAGTAATAGTTTCCTTTCCTCAATGTTGAGATAGGATATGCGTAATAATTCGATTTAATCGTTTGAGCCGGTCACGTTCTTCTGCAGAATGTGTTCGAAGATTTTCAGCAGTTGGTCTTACTGGGGCACTCAAAACGCTTTCAATTCCACTTCGTGATGAAAAATGACGCATGATTTGCGCATTTTGTGATCGATTTCGAATTTCTGCAATTGACAATTCTTCGCTCAACTGTTGTAAGAACAACCTTCTACGGTTTGGCGATTTCTGCAAGTGGGTTTCCTGCAATTTAGCAATCCTGAAGATTTCTATTCAACATGAGGAGAATGTCAGATATGGCTGCTGCTTTGTCAGTTTGTTTGCGTTGCTGGCGTGTATTTCCGTTATCAAATCTAATGAAGCGACTGATTGTCCAAAAACGCTGAAGACCCATTGATGCACGATTCATCAGATGTGAGCTAGTTTTCCCAAGGTCTGTTGTATGCACACTGTTAGAATGAGTAACACCTGCTAACAAGAGTATTCCCAAATAAGCGTCAAATTCAAATGAAGTAATAGGTTTCCATGTGCGAAGTGGTCCTGTTGGGTTTCCCTCACGTTCACATTCATAACACTGGGTTGCTTTTCTATTTCTTACACGAATAATTATGTCGCATATTTCAGATGACAGCAATTTTCTAAATGTGGCGATAATACTGAGACCTTCTGTTGAACGTACTGGTCCACTCTTGGTAGATCTGATAATGTTATGAGACAAAAATCAGCGAGGTTGTGGTGGTTGGCTTGAACAAAGGAGGAGATTCAATGGGATCTATCTCAAATTCTTCGTCAGAATCAACTTCATTAGCAGGATTATAATCTGGTAAGTACAACTCCTCTGCATCTAAATTTTCAAATTGCACATTGTTATCCCTGTGATAACCTTCTATTGTAGTACATATCAGTAATGATATCATCATTATAACATCAATAGTGCATATCAATGATATCATTATTGATATTTACTACACCCTCACCGTTTTAGTGTTGAGAGTTTGTGCAACAAAATTGAAACATGGAAAAAAGTTCACGTATGTCGAAAGATAATATACAGATAATTTATTAATAGCGTTTTATGTACAATTCCATTTCTTTAATTGATTGTTATGGTATTCTTTATGTTTTCCATCAACATCTACTGTGGAGTTTACTTCATGACATTCAATATTTCGTGCGGACCTTGATAAGGTTTCTGATTTTTTTTTGCTATTTCCCATCCTTGAGCCGTCGCAGTTTCTTAAATAGTTGCTTCTGCTCGTCACCTTCAGTGATAGAAATTAGACGATATAATAATGCATTCTTTTCTTCTTTTTTTGTGGTAGGGAGGTGAAGGCATTTATGCCCGCCGAGTCTGGCAGTGTGGGACTCCCATGGAGGATACCGTTGGACTACCCACTAAACACCTCCCCTGTCAATCTGAGAACCTAGCCTGGAACCGTTTGACACATTACCTCGGGCCAGGTCTCGTTTTGTTACGCCGTGGGGCGCCTTCAAGCTGGGGAGTCCCTTTCCTAGCGGGAGGGGAGGGGGGAAGAGGAATTGCCAGAAGAGTGATCCCCCAGCCCCAGTGCTTCCGGCTGCTGTGAGTCCCTTTTATATTTTAGGACTGCCCGAGCATAATGTGCCACCTGGTTCCATTTGTCAACCGATTCGAGCATCACCGCAACTATATTATCCGGGGTGAGCTCTCCCGTCTCCCTGTAGAGTTCCCTTCGCAGCCTGGCCCATTTGGTACACGCAAAAAATGTGTGACAGGCATTGTCCTCCTCTCCTGGGCAAAACCGACAATCGGGAGACCGTGACTTGCCGATCTTGTGCAGGTAAGACTGAAAACACCCGTGCCCGCTCAAAAGCTGGGTCAGATAGAAGTCAGTCTCACCATGCCTTCGATTTAGCCACGGTCTGACATCCGGGATGAGGCGCGCAGTCCACCTTCCCTTCGTGCAATTCCTCCAAGACTGCTGCCAATCGTTGAGCGAGCGTTGTCTCTCCTCGCGGACAACGATCTCCCTCGCATCCTCGCCTCGGCGCAGGTAAATAGCGCGGCGCTCTCTAGCAAGGAGGGCGACAGGTATCACGCCTGCAATCACTCTCACCGCCGAGTCGGAGACTGTTGGATACGAAGATGCAATTTTCAGTGCTTTTCTTCTCTGTACCTGTGCCAATCGCTTTCGGTATACCTCCTTGCTGAGAGCGTCGCCCCATACCTCTGCTCCGTACAGTAGCACTGACCCTACAGCACTCATCAAGAGGCGTCTTCTTGATGGGCTGGGTCCCCCTACGTTGGCCATTAGTCGACTCAGGGCCGATATTCCCGAAGCAGCCTTCTCAGCCGTTGCCCTGATTTGCTCAGAGAAACTCATCTTCGAGTCGATCAGTAGCCCCAGGTACTTCACCGCTGGCTTCGATTCGATCTGTATATCTCCAATACTGATCATCCTTACTCTAGGGATTCTCTTTTTTGTCAAGATGACCACTTCTGTTTTCTCCAGTGCTAAACTGAGCCCGCGAGCAGTCATCCAGTCCCTCACTCGGCGCATTAGCATACCTAGCCTAAGTTGCGCTTGTTCAACGGTGCGTCCGGCGACCAGAGCCGCAACATCATCCGCATAGCCGACCAAGCGCGACTCATCTGGCATCTCAAGTCTCAGTAGCCCGTCGTAAGACACGTTCCACAAGTCCGGACCAAGGATAGATCCCTGGGCAACACCCGATGTAATTTCCATGCTTCGTTGGCCCTGTGTCGTGTCGTAGAGCAGGCTTCGGTCCTTTAGGTAGTTGCTCAAAAGCCGCATTAGATATTCTGGAACTTGAAAAGAGTTTTCCAGCGTATCCAGAATATCCACCCATCTAGCGGAGTTGAAGGCATTCCTGACGTCGAGTGTCACCAACAGGACGATCCGTCGCTTGGTGTGACTATATGCCTCTGCCTTTTGGACCGCGTTCACCACCTCTGCAATCGCATCGATGGTAAGACGTCCTGCTCTAAAGCCGTACTGCCGAGGAGATAGGTCCCCAGCAGCACGAATCGCGTCAGTGAGTCTTCCCTTGATGAGTTTCTCTAGCACTTTCTCAGCCGTGTCTAGCATGCATAACGGGCGGTATGCAGACGGCAATTCGGGATTTCCCTTCCCCTTGCTGACCAGCACGAGCCTTGCCACCTTCCATCGTACCGGGAAAACCCCGTCCCGTAGGCAAGCGTTGAATGTGCTGAGCAGCAAGTCAGGACAATGGTGATAGACGAGCTGCAAAACCTCAGCTGGAACACCATCTGGACCTGGAGCCTTCCTCGCTTTCAGGGAGAGGACTGCCTCCTCCAGTTCCAGCTGTGTGAAGAGTGGGCACTCGACTGCTGTTTCACCATGGACAGCGTCAACACGGACGGGATGGGCGGGGAAGAGTCCCTGCACTATCGCGTCCATCTTTTCCGCGTCATGTATACAAGGCTTCCGTAGGGCACCAAGTTTCCCCATGACCAGCTTGTAGCCAAGGCCCCACGGATCCCTATTTACATCGTCCACGAGGTCTTGCCAGCATCGGGCCTTGCTCTTGTTAATAAGCCTGCGAAGATATTTCCTGCCGGACCTGTATGCTGCTAGCCTAGTGTCTGCCTCCTCCCGTGTTCGCGCCCGCTGGGCCTCTCGCCGAAGTTTGTGACACTCGCTTCTTTGTTCGGCGATCTCGTTTGACCACCAGTATACTGGAGGCTTACCATGTCGGGGTCTCCGGCGGGGCATGGAAGACTCGCAAGCAGCTATGATGGTACTCATAGTTGAGTTCACCAAGTCCTTGGCTGTAGGCCCTCCACTCCCTGGCGGAGCTCCCAGCAACGGTGCGCCTGCCGTAAGCGCGTCAGTGAACTTCTCGACGTCGATCCTCCCAGTCCTCCATCCGAGGATTGAAGTTTGGGCATATGCACGCAGAGTGGCACCGTCGTGAATCTCAACAGCTATATACTGGTGATCACTAGCCGAATAGTCCTCTAGTACTCGCCGGTACCAGGGACTCCGAAGCGAGTGTCACATCGGATATGGTTCCTACGCAACCCCAGCGGCGGAAAGTAGGGGTGTTACCAGTATTTAGGACAAAAAGCGCTGTTCTGGCCGCCATGTGTAAGATTTGCTTTCCCCTTGGGTCGGATTGTGGCATACCCCATTCGATGGCTCTAGCGTTGAAGTCTCCCCCGACCAGCATGTAGCCCTCTGTGTTCGAGACAGCGTCCTCCAGGGCATCGAGTTTGGTTCGACAGATCGCATTGCCTCGTTAGGCGTCAGATAAACACTGAAATATGTTATCCCTGAACACCACACCCACACAAAACCATCCCCGCAGATGGCCGAGGTACCAGTTTTGTCAGGGTACCACGCTTGCGAGTCCTTGTTATGATGTTGCTCGCTCAGCAACAGGAGGTCAGCTGTCTTATCCCTCGCAAACTGCTCAAGTAGGTCCTGGGCGTTTGTGCTTCGGTGCAAATTGACCTGCAGGATACGGATCATTTGAGTATCGATTTGGCTTTAGTTAGGGCCTCCTTGAAAACCCGGCATCTCCCTGTCCCCGGCTCATGTTTGAGGTCGCCGGGTGCTAGCTTAGCATCCTTGCAAAGAATGCATTTTGCCTCGTTCGTGCACTCCTTCCTTTTGTGCCCCGTTTCACCACATTTGTAGCACAGAGATCTCCTGTCGGGTCCCCTACAGCCATACGCGGTGTGTCCGTATTCGAGGCATCTGAAGCAGCGGATAGGGATTGCTCTTCTCCGTATCCTGCAGATCACCCAACCTATCTTAATTTTGCCCTTCGCCAGGATTTGCTGGGCGTCTTTATCAGCTAGTTCGACAATAGCCATGCGTTGCCCCCTTGTGTTTTCACGTGTCAATCTTGCCTTGACTTCACTTAAGCTGGGGAACTCCCTCCTAATGGCATCCTCTACTTCAGCTTTGTCCGTGACGCAGTCGAGGTCCCTGATTTCCAGGGTGGCCATTGGTTCGAGCGAGACAACCGTTGCCGCATCTCCAAGAACCTTTTGAACCGCGTCACGGAATGCATCTTTGTTTGTGGCCTCTGGCCCGAATTCCACCAGCAAGCCACCGGTCCGGGTTGGTCGAACTGCTTTGATGGCAGTTTTGGTGTCGTCTGGCTTGACCGCTCCTTTAATTTCACGGAGGACATCTGCGTAGGTTCGGCCCTTAGTGGGTTTAATAAGCAGTGCCTCCCGCAAGGGTTTGCGCCGCGGTTTGCTTTTTGTTTTCTGCGGTATATCGGGGGGTTCTTTGTTCTTTTCGTGGTTGAGCTCTTTGTCTGTTTTTCCTAGGAGTAGCTTTTTGGCCGCTTTTTTCGCTGCCTTGTTTCGCACCACATGAAACTCCTCGCCTGGAGTGTCAACTTCGTTTATGGTCTCGTCCTTCCTCCTTTTCTCACAGTCGCCTTCAATTGGGCTACCGGCCATTCTTTTGCTGCTGCTAGGACCCACTGATGCCTCGAGGGAGAGCGTGTCTTTTTGGTGCTTTTCGGTTGCAAGCCACCTCCGCCTGTAGTGCGTTATGCGGCCAAAAAGCTCCTCCAGTTCAAGAATGCCATTCTTGACACTCTTGCCTATGTTTTTCTGCACTTCGCAGGCAGCCCTCAGTTGTTTGACGATATTCCCCGCTTTCCGAGTAAGCCGCTCCTCTTCGGCGCGGTCAAGGGCGATTGTGTTATTTGGCGCCACCTCTTGGGAGAGGCCCCCGTTTCCTAGCCCTTTTGCTTCTATCGCTTGGGTCGCGTTTGTAGTGGCGTCGGCCAACGGCAAAACTTCTCCCTCCCCCAGTCTTACACTGGCCTCCGTTGGTGTCGCAGCTTGATCCGGATTGTGTACGTCTTGCACTGGGCGCTCCGGGGTGCGCATAGTCCTTCTACTGCGCCCAAAGGCCGCAATGATGCCAGGTTGCACAACGCACTCTGCCTTCTTTCGTTCGTTAGTCCGTCTGTGGTCTGTCTCCGATGATTTAACCTGTGATGTTGACTTTGACAGTGTTTCTGGGGTTTGCTGCCTCCCCCCGCAATCGGTGACTTGTTTAATCGGTGTTCTTGCCAACAGCGGTTTTTGCCTGAAAGGGTTCTCCGTGCTAGCGTCCTGTTTGCTTGTGGTTTCATTTGTTTGCTCCATTTTATTGGGTCCCCCCTCGGAGCCGCTATCTCCGTTCGTGTGTGTAGTCGCCTTAATGCATTCTTTGGCATGCGCCACAGGGTATCGTATTGCTTTAGCGATGAAGGCAAAGCAAATGCAATAACATTGTCTTTGACTTCATCGTTTTATGAATGAGTCAAAGCAATTGTAATTTAAGACGTTCTATGGAAATACATTTGCTTGGGATGACACATTTGTGGATGGATTAATCTGTATTGTTTTGGAAATAGTGTCACACTTTAAGTGACCTATTGATTTATTGGAAATTTAAGAACATGGGAAAAAGGTCAGCGTCGTGCGCGATCGCTTATTTGTAAGTTGTAGAATTTGTATAATCAGTCTTCGTTAAATTGTAAAAGAGATCAGTTGTAATAGACGATTTTACGTGTGCACTTATTAGATAGAGCACCGTAAGTATAAAAGACTCAAACTAATCTTTTAAATTAGTAATAACGGTTCAGCTGTAAAGCGAAGCCATCATCAGTCGGCGTAAAAATGCTGTAATAGGAAAACTAATAAAACTCTCTTTTCCCTCCTCAAAATCTAATCTCACTCGACTATATCTAATGGCAAAAGTTCGGTAGTACTTTGCTCATCTTCACTATCAGCTTCTCATACTTCCGCCAATCTTTGTCGTATATATTCTGCATTCTTGTCGCAGCTTAGTCTTTCCGATTGTCGTGGCTTTAGCCATTTACCATCAGCCATTATTACTAGGAATTCAAAATGATTATTTAGAATATCAAACTTTAACATTTTTCTAGTACCTGCACAAAAAATATGTTTTCGGACATCAGCTTATTTTTCCAAATACTGAATATTTTCACTACTGGAATTCTAAACCTTACAAACTTTATTCACAAATTCAAATATATTTCACTGAAGTGATAAGCATGCAGTTCTCGTATCAATCTCAATATGAACTGTTCGGTAGTCCCTGAATTCTGATGTACTATTTATTCGAAGCAAATCACAATACCGTTAAACGTCCAGAAAGTCTAAATTTTGTTGCACGTGGATGATTGAATTCTATGAAATTAGGAAGTGTGATTTCGTCCTGCACTTCATGTTTGTTAAATATAGTCGTTATTGAGATGGGTGTCTTTCATTTAACATCACGTGGGTCTACATTTTCAGGATTAATAAAAGAGGAAGAAGCACCGATATCAATCAGAAATTTTATTAGGGGTCCAAAAGGCGAAGAAATTGGAATATAAGGGAGTGTACTACCGTGTTTGTTTATATCCAAGTACTCGATTGGCTTGTAGAGGCATTGAATTCAAACAAATTTTCATTATCTATTTCTATGTCTGGTGGGCTTTCGTTTTGAGTGTAGTTTGTGTCCTCTCGTACTCTCTTGATACTCGTGGAATTGTCCTCTGACCAAAACGTAAAACTAACGATGACTTACCATCAGCCGATTCCCCCAACAGGGCCAGTTAAAATGAACAATCTGATTTGTCGATGCACCCTTTTGGTCGTGGTTCACTCGCTCGCCTATTCCCTCATGCGAAAATGGTTGTGTGGATAGCTCCGCATCTTCCCTCGAAGAAATCCTCTTTAATTTGTTGCACGAGGTGAGTATCTTGCTCCAAATTCCGCTGCTCGGCCATTCGCATAAGTTCCAATTGGGGTTATGTCCACTTACCGGTCGAGGGATTTTTCCAGTTGGTTCGCTGTTTTCGAATGCTTGTTGCGAGTCGTGCACTTAACTTGCAACGACCTTTTTTCCTTTTTGGTTCTCTTCGGCTACCACAAGACGACTTGCCGTCTGGCCCGTTTGACAGTTACCGACTCCAACTGCCGTCAGCTTTGGGTGACATTCCTCGACTCAAACTGACGTAGGATGGGAATGTCATCCAAAGCTGACGTTCGCTTCAAAGCCATATGGCAGCGATGGGCATGTTTGCGAGCCGGCAGTGGCGTAGGGTCGACTCATTACAGGTTTGTGGTAATTACAAGGTTCACTGTAATTTTCGTGTATATTTTCGAAGTATTTCGTATATCGAGGGTTTTGCATCAAGTTAATGCTTTGAGATTCAATTTCGTCTTGGGAATATTCATTGTAGTCTGGATTATTATGTTCGTTTACGTTAAAAGTCCCTTGATCGTGTTTCTTGGGGCTGTTTGGTGAGGCCTAAAGTAGTTATACTTTTGAGGGTAAGGCTGCGGCTGGTTTCTTCTAATTGTGGCAGAGATATCCATGGGTTCAGGTTTGGTTATTGGCTACTTGTTTGATCTATTAAACACATTTCGATTTTGTTGGAAACTATTATTGGGGAATGAATTTGGTCTTTGGTTGTTTAACCCGAAGCTGGATCCATGGTAAAAATTCGGATTTGTAGTTGGGTACCTTTCTTATTCCATTGGATTTTGTACTGGGTTTCCGAATGGTGTTTGTTTATTAAAACGCTGTGGGTAAAGGCGCGAGAAGAACGGTTTTTGTGACATTAAATTAAGTGGTTGAATCAAAGGAAATTGAGTGTTACTATTTACTTGGGAAACTTGCTGTGGCAATTTAGGTTTTGGTATTAGGTCTGCATTCAGGGGACGTGCTTTTAAATGGTTCATGTTTAGAAATTTTCGGTCATACGCTGCAGCTTGAGACTCCGTTTTTATAGCACGAACGGTAGAGCATAATGGCTCTTTAAGTCCAGATAAAAATCTGTTCAAACACATTTCAGGAAAAAAGGATTTCTTTGCCGCTATTACGTTGGCATCGTTTTCATGTATATTTACATGATTGTTCATACTTAAGAGTATTTCGAGGATTTCACTATAAAATTTCTGTACCGAATCGTTACCTTGGCGTAGACCGTGAAGGTCTCTGATAAGAGAAGTTTCATTTCTCCTATCCGAATAATGGAGAATCAAAATTTCCTTGATTTTGTCCCATTTTAAAAGTGTACCGTACATATTTAAAACTTCATTGGCTTCACCCACAATCTTGTTTCTCATTGCCCTGAGAAGGAGTAAGCCGTAACCTGTACCACTTGCAACACTGATCAGATTTAAGATTTCATCGACATTGTTGAGAAAACCAAATAAGAGTCGAGGATTCCCATCGAATTTCGGTAACTCCTTCATCGCATCAGGAACTTGAAGCGAATTAAAAATGTCGACAGTGGTCACTCTAAAAGTTTCATTGCCGAGCTCAGTCATACTTATTTTTGAATAATTGCACGAAATATTTAAGAGGTCAGTTTTTATTAAATCTTTATCAATGTGATTACCAGAAACAATCTCACTGTTCACTAAATTTGCACTTAATTCACCAATATTTGAAAAAGGATCTATTTCCTAATTCATTAAATTAATGTTTTCAGGACTACTTGGGAGAATAGTGTAAAAGCTAGAGGCGGATTTATTTCTAGGGATTCGTGGCATAGAAAACCAAAATCTTGACTTACCAGAAGATAATGATGATCCTCATTTTCGGTATTTTTCCAAATTTCCGATGAGCCGTCGTATCACTAATTTGGATTGTTCGAGACTTTTTAGTCACGAAAACACTAGAAATTCCTTTTGACTGTTGCGGCACTTTTAGCACTTAGAAGTTTTTCTGATACGCCGTCGAATTGGTTCCTCCCGAGAATCCGTCGAGTGCTTTACACGAACCACTAATGTTTTTACTTGTGTAATTCATAACTTTTCGATTATCCTTCGAATAGTTTTTCTGATTAACCGTCAGATTTAAATAAATTTTTCTATCCGCTGCCGCCTTAGACCTGACTGTGCCAATTAAGTCACATAGGCTTGGGTTCGGAAAAAAAAATAAAACACGGCTTTGATAATTCACAACTAGCTTATTTCGCGGTTCAAATATAGGGTGATTCATAACAAATGTACACATTTTTGTCGAAAAAACATAGTTTTTGTGAAGATTGAGCTGTAATGTTCATTTATTATGCAGATTTGATCCCTTCCACTTAAATAGGAAACATTACTTCTGGCATATGTGCACCTCGTGCTGCTCAAACGATGATTGTAATTTTCGATGACATTTTCGCACATTTCCGGCGTTATTAAGCGTATGTTGGCCCGAGTATTGTTTTTTAATGCTTCAGTAGTCTGGGGAGCATCAACGTAAACACGATCCTTCAGAAATCCCCAAAGGAAGAAGTCACAAGAAGTCAAATCACACGATCTCGCCGGCCAATTTATGGGTCCATTTCGTGAAATTATTCGATTTCACGTAGAGCGCGAAATGTTTGCACTGGTGATTCATTATTTTCGTAAAAAGTTTTAACAATAATAAAACGTTCGCCTGATGTGTATGACGCCATGGTTAGAATTGTAAAAGACGAAACTGTCATAATCTGTCAATATATGGACCTGAAGTTGGTGATAAATAAGAGTTAAGGCCCATTCACATGTGTACACTTGTTATGAATCACCCTTAACATGTAACATTAACTTTCCAGACTTTTTGGTATAAAAAAATTTTGGGGAATCCGAGTGGGAGGAAAATTAATAGCAAAACCTGTAACTCTAAGGAATGATCGAACCCGCGCAAGAATCAGTATTGTGCGAAACGAGGGTCCGGTATCGATAAGTGGACAAGTGGTTGCAGAAAGGGGCCTCCAGCGGTAATGCGGAGAAAAAGCTTGTATTATAATTATTCTGTTCGTTGATTGGAATACAAGTATTAATTTAAACAGGAATCATTTCTTGTTTTAGTGGTTTCTTTTATTGCCGTTTTCTTCTTGTTTTTCTTCTCAATTTTTTTAATTTTGAGCGATACCTAGACTTGGGAGGAGGTAAGTAAAAGAAGCGGTACGAATCAAACCTGCTGATCCGACGGCAATAGGAGGCAGTTTTCTATTTTGTTCCCCTTTGGGACTCCCTTCCAACTGCATTCCGTTTCCGGTAAGAATTAGGTGCGGAGGGGAGCGTAATAGGTAATTTGAACCGATATTCTGGCGGCCGCATTCTTGCTCGGCGGCTTTTGGGCCCCACTGGCGAAGCGAGTGGTGCTCATGTCCATACTTCGGGGGAAGCAACCCGGGACCGAAGGCTCCCAGCCAGACAACTCTCTACGAGGAGGGTAACTAGTACTCACCAATATGCATTGGTATTTCAGAATGGAGCTAACTCGTCTTTATGTCAGATTGACATCTTTACGGGTAATGTTAGTCATCGATGAAACTCGCCGGGAGTTCATCCAATTAACAATATTACAATAAACAAACATTTTGAAACACATATTTTAGTGCTTGTTACTTTGTGTTTCCTTCTTCAGCTTCTGGCAGTATGGCGTTGAGCACTTGGACTATTCTTTCTTCATCCGAAATAGTACGATTCACAATGGCGAGTATATCTTTAAACTTCGTCCATATGCAGGTGAAAGTGCAAACCATCTTGTTTTACTATAGCCCAGGATTCTTTTGTATCCTATCTCTGCTTCTTCGCAAAAACCTTTAACGTTTTCTACACATACAGTGTATATATAAAAATACAAATAATATCGACTGGTAATAAATCTGCAGCAGTATGAATAGCATTGTGTATGATGCCCGCTGCGCAGTCCACACCCACTATTTTATGATCGTCATCTATGGCGCGACAGCCCAAGCCTACAGTCATCACGGTTCCGCAGTAGTCCGCGTAGTGTATTGTTTAAAGTACTCGCTGCGTAAGTCGAAGGTTCCGGGCTCGAATCTCATTGGCGACAACGACATTTGAGTCATTTTTCGGACGGACTATAAGCCCGTTCAGTTATGATATGTACTGGTTCGAAATCAAAACTTATCGAAGCTTGGTTTATGTATATACGACCAAAGCGTGATATTGACCATATCAACTTCACGAGTGCCGATACATTCGATCAAAATAATGAGATGCTCTAACTATATCTAAGCGAAGGCCCGAAGGGGGCTCTGGTGTTGCAGTAAAATTATCATAGTTCTGCAACCTCTTTCGCCAGTTGATCACTCCCAACAAGGATGTGATGTCATTTTCTATCGTGCCCTCCCGTCGATCTTCCCGCTGGACGTTGGCCTTGTATTTAGCTCTTTAATGTTCTTTTGGGTAGCCGGTTTTCTTCCATTATTTCTCCATAGCCCGCTTATTGCAATTTGCGTAACTTTACGCAAGTAGATACAGGTGCCTCGTTAAACATACAACTCATTGTTGTAACATAGTCTCCACTCTGTTCCTTATTTCACCGCAAATTTTCCGGAACACTTTTCTTTCAAATATCTTCATTGCCTTCTCGAAGTTACTCGTCAGGATCCACGTTTTATTTTTATACAACAGCACAGGTTTGACTAGTTATTTGCAAATATGAAGCTTATTTTCCCTGTGTACAATTCCGGACCTTCGAATGGGAGGTATAGAGTTTGTTCAGCGTCCAATCTTATCCTTTACGGTACCCCTTCCATTCAGATGACCCCAAGATGCGTAATATACACCCATTATTTGTCTTATTAAAACCCCTTGAAGTTTCCTCAAAATGTTATTTTAGCCTTCGCGTTGAGCTCCGCCCAAAATTTTTGTTGGTACTATCTTTTAAAATCCAACCACTAGGTTGTGCTTTTCGGTTGTTTTCGTTATAGACTCGTAGATAATAACTCCGGTTTCACCCGGTAAATTCACAAGATCTAAAATCTTAATATTGATGCCACTTGTAGAGTGGAAGTATCTGCGATTCGAAACATCTTTAAATATGCAAATAAATGGGATATCGCTAATTTAAGCACATCTGAAGAATACGGTGCTGTGACATTGTTTCCCATTTGCTTCACCCTTAGTTTTACCGCTGGAAAACTTTTTATATCAAACTTTATGAATCAATTTGGGAATGCACTCTATTGAAAGAAAAATTTGATTCTGACATACTGTATGGAAATCCCTGCGACCTTCCGCTTTTGCGAGCTCTGCTTCTTTTTCATCATATTTGTCATGACGGAAGTATATAATAACGGTCTTTAAATATGCAAATAAATGGGATATCGCTAATTTAAGCACATCTGAAGAATACGGTGCTGTGACATTGTTTCCCATTTGCTTCACCCTTAGTTTTACCGCTGGAAAACTTTTTATATCAAACTTTATGAATCAATTTGGGAATGCACTCTATTGAAAGAAAAATTTGATTCTGACATACTGTATGGAAATCCCTGCGACCTTCCGCTTTTGCGAGCTCTGCTTCTTTTTCATCATATTTGTCATGACGGAAGTATATAAATTGTAAGTAAAGAGGACGTATTCACGGCGGTTAGTGCTATTTTTTCTTGTTAGATATCAAATGCCTTGAATATCATGTCTACCGCCATGAGTCTACAAGCCCACAGAATTGGTGATGATAGAGGCCACACCGGCTGCACCTCCAGATGGGACTTCGAACTAAGCCAAAGTCGCCTAGTCCACCACCAAAAACGCACAGCCAATGTGGCAAAATTCCGGAGCCAAGGGAGGAAAGGACAAGCAGAACAGGACATGGGAATGGCATTGAATTGGTAGAAGCACCAATTCAGTCTTGTCGCACCCTGCACTGAGTGCCCTATGGATTGGGCCGATTAACCATCGAAGCCCGACCAAAGACCTCCATGCAATCAGCAGAAACGCCAATTGCACAGGAGCTCATTAGCCGAACCTCATCTGAAAATTGCCTGTGGGACCAGCTAGCGAAGCCCAACCAAGACCCCATGCTATTAGCAGAATCGCCAATTGCATCGCAGCATTTTATCCGGCCTTCACCGGCAGATCACCACCCAAATCAACAACGCCACCGACAGTCTCACCGGCGGTTGCAACAAAGGAGTCGTACTCGTTCGTTGTCGGATTAACAGTGACTTTATTTTCTTAATCCTAAACCTTTTATACAATGTTCTAAATTTCAAATATTACTTACCAAGCATTTATCTTCAAAGTCATGCAATCCACTTGACGCGTCGCATCACATTTTCCAAAACGTGTAATATTGTTTACCATACTGAGCAACGCGCATATGTGCAAAAGAGCAACGTAAGGGTTTTCTTTCCACACATGTGCGTTACTGCAGGAAAATTTTTATAGCGATGTGATACGACGCTGGGATAGAATTATGTTTAGGAATTAACCATCTCAAGTGGTTGAATTTTATGCTGACAAATTTAAATTTTCATACAATGCATCCAATATGCATTGTATCTGAATGGAAAAGCTTTTGTTATGGTTTAAAATGTCAAGTGTATTACATGAAATCATGTGATGTGAAATTAAATATGAGACAATTTTTGTTTGTTGTTTTAGAAATAATTCTAAGCAAGGAAAATTGAATTGTACATGATATGACTTTAACAGATTATTAATTTTGACAGAGTATAAATTTTAAAAGAAAAGATAATTTTACTGATCTCTTGTTTTTTACAATTGAGATATGTTTGATTGAAGGTTGAACAACACTTATTGCAACGTCCTTCGGAAGGCGTTAAACATATTTGCAAGAAAAGAAACTCTTCTTGTAAGTCCTCCGTAAATTTACACCTACGCTTCGCCATGATTGGTGGCATTAATGAATAAGCAAAAGCATTTCTCTAGAAAAACGCGCAAACGTGAATATTCTATTAATTATGGCCTCGTCCCTGTCACATAGTGGCGTCTACTGACTTGAAATTATTTCGATCGAATCACTAAACTATCAACCGTTTGCATTGCATAACCATTAGCACTACACACAGTGCCTGTATTCTCTATAATACTTCGACCACTGCGACAATCGTCAAAGTTTTGCCTCTCACCTTGTCACACTAGTATTTATCATCAGAAATGTTTTCCTCATACTCCCTCGCAGGGGTAGTGACGATAAATTGACGATTGTATGAGAGCCAACTGTTTACTATTTTTTTCAGAGCAAGAAATTTATAATTACTTTGAATCATTCCATGCATCAAAATGCAAGACAAACAAACCAAAAAGCAAAGCAGGACTCATTCGACCGGTTTTTGCACGAACTTGCATGAGGTGCTAGTTGCTCAAAAACCTCACTGAATGTACCGGAAACCAAGTTTTATTATTTCTTTCAAGGAACCAAAGCGTGATTTGAAGAACGCTTTGACTGTCTTCGTCGCCTTTGAATACGTTGAATTTCTAGCGAATTCCCTAACTTCACCGCCCTTGTAGTTTAGTTTGTCGGTTATACAGGTATAAATTTTATGGATCAGTCAAGCTGCAGAGAAATCTCTGGAAATATAAATCAGGTAGCTTTTACCCCTCTTGAAGGTTTCTGGAGAAATTTTAAATGAAGCAGATGTGCTCCTTAAAGGATAAGTACTTAGTAAAATCAAAAATTGTTCAACTGATGATATGTAGAGGTCGCATGGGAAAAGCCATTAGGCGCTCCATACACGTTCAATAATATTGCGCAATATTTTTATTGCGCAATAATTGAGCACGTTCTTGCACCACACATATGCAATAATATTGCGCAATAAAATTGACAAGGCATTCATTCGGGTTAGTACTTTCTTACAAGGAACATGTCAGATGACGATGTTTTGGCAGCGATCGCGCTGGTTATTTTATTAAAAAAAAAACGATTTTGGGTTAAAGAGTGGTTCAAAAGAAGGCCAATGTATACCCACAAAAGGTTTTTAAAGGACTTGATCTTAACTGCAGAAAAAGACTTTAAAAATTATATTCGAATGGATATTTGAAAGTTTGAAGAATTGTTTAATTTAGTGAAACCTCTTATACATAAAAAGGACACGATTATGCGGGAAGCCATTACACCCGTATCAATGATTGTCAATAACTTTACGTTATTTGGCAACTGGAAAGACTTTCGAGGATCTCAAATTCAGCAGTGCTATTTACCATTATGGAAACCTGTGAAGCGACAACACACGTTCTCAAGGATTACATTAAGGTAAGAAATCTTTATTAATATTATGTATTACTTAATATTTGTTGCCATTAAAATTTCAGTATTATAAAATAAATCTTTTCAAGATAATAAACAAAAACTTTCCAAGATAACAAAAAATAACCTTTTCTGTTGCGAAACTTATTTTCCACGTATTTAATAGTCTTTAAATGAAGATATAGATCGTGTTAATTCTCAGCAATGCTCGGAATCAACAAAAAATACATCTTGTGATGGGACTTCTATCATTGCTGATCTAAATTTTCTGTTGAAATTTGCACTGATGGCGGTGATGTCTGCATTGTGGTATATTGCACATATGCTGGCCTGCTGCACGACGGTAATGGAATATAATTTATTTGCGATGATGCGATGCAGAAAATTGTAGTAGAGAATTGGAAGGGGCATTTTCATTAACTTTTACTGAGTAACAATGTAGCAGTCCCAATTGACCTTCCATTATAATTTCCGCAATTGCCTTCTTTGCATAAAGAAGTTGGGTTTTTTCCATCTTTCTTAGATCTGCAGCACAAGCCGTAGCTCAATAATAATATTCATCATTTCTTTCACTTAGGCGCTCATATGCTAGTTTTAAAATTTGTTCGCTTTTGTTTGCCTCTTTATTTGCATGTTTAGACGAGGTTGGATTTTCACTGTTTGCATAGTCTTCATCTTGAGTTTCTTAGAAATAAAAGAAGAACAAATTAAGCTCCGTCTTCTTTTTCAGTTGCCGAAAACAAGCCAAGAATGGGAAGATATTGCAAAATGTTTTCAAATCAAGTACAACGCTCCTCATTTACTTCGCGCAAAAGACGTCTATTACAATTATAAAAAAAACTTTTAGTATTGTGTTAATGGCTGTCGTAAACGCCAACAACGAATTTATTATGGCGTATCAGACTTGTTTTAATCGATTTTCGACCGTTGTCGTTCGGTCTTCTTCAGCGGTCGTAAATCGATTACGATAAATAAAATTTGAGACGCAAAATTAAAAGGAAGGTTTTAACTCCTATTTTTATTCAAAATTAAATACAGATCTTTTCTCGTTATCCTCATCTCTATCAGGTGTATCAATTGAAGACACTGAATCTAACGGTAATTCTTGACGATACAAGAAATTCAATTTATCATAGTACCACAATGTTGATAAATACGTTGCATCCGCACTGGCCCCAGATTTCATAGAACTGACTGTTTTTTTTCAGTTCTTTGCGGTAGTGTGTTCTTAAACTGTTAAATTTTTTCTTACGTCTACCTTTGTCGCTAGCGGAAACATCTCCCTATATTTCCCTAACAACAAATCATATGCTTCATTTTTCTTGCCCCGGTCACGGTACACTTTGTTTTTTACTTGCCATAACGCTGGCAACTCGCGACATAGATTCATGCACTCCAATAAAAACTCATTTTTACCTTTCACACTTTCGGTTGTCATTTTAAATATACTGCTTGTGACCCTTTCCCGACCGCTGCCAAAATTGAACTGAAAAAACTTGCGCAATCATTGCACAATATCACCCACACACTCTTACACACACACTGCGTAATAAATAGTATTGTGCAATAAAATTTAAGCTTTCTTAAGTTTTTATTCAATTATTGTGCAATACTATCCTAGACGTTTAATAACATTGTGCAATCATAAATATTGCGCGATGTTATTGAACGTAAATGGAGCGCCTTGTACTTGTGTGCCCCGACAGAATTAAATTTACCCTTTTGATGACAAACGCCAGTGTTTCTTAGTAATAAAGTTACCCTTGAAGTTTGAATGCAGCTTCTAGTGAGTCTTTCGCATTTTTCCCTAAAAACATTGCATTTTCTGCATTGCGGGGTCATAATTTAGGAAAAAAAATTTTTTTTTACAAAAACCTAAAAATTAATTATATTCAACAACTGTGACCAAAGGCGTTACTTTGCGACTTTCCGAAATCAAATGATTCAGCTCGAATAAATTGACGTTATTGTTATACGAAAAAGCCTTCGAAATCATACTTAAGTCAATAATCAATCAAAAACAAAACATGATTGCATTTCCTGAAGGAATTGCTTCCATTTCATTCAACAAGATCTAATTTATTTTGGTGCATTTTGGAAAGCGGTTAAGAATTGTGAGAGCCAACTATTGACTAATTTTTTTAGAGCTACATAAAATCGCCTTATTTTTTTGTTGAAATATACGGACCGTGTCAAAACAGAAGTAAATTTTGCCGTCATGGTTATGTGAGTACATGCGAACTGCTCAAGAAACTGTAAGAAATTCCATAAATCTAAATAAAATTTTTATGTGGACTTCATCAAATAGAAAATGAATATGTTTGTATTGTTACTAACGGAAACACCACTAACAGAATAAATCTTACCAGCAATTATATTTATTTAGATTCGGAAAAGTAATGTACTATGTGTAGTAATTATTTCATGTTATTCAATTCTTTCTAATTATATTATATTTCTGTAGTATTGTGATGAATATTTTCTTTTATAAATATTGTAGCTATACAAATATTTTTTCATCGTACGTCCTCACTTCTGTTGAGAAAGGGAGACTTTGTATTGTATTTTTCTTTTGGCCGTAAGGGTAAGTGTTCCGGATATAAATGCTTTTCGAATTGAATTAAAAATTATTATTTTATTTCACTATTTATTATTTTCTACTTTAGACTCGATTACAATTTGTTGACTTTTAATTTTAAATTTAACTTCAAATTTAAGTTTAGATTCGACGTTCACTTTCATCTTCAAAAAACTAATGAATAATATGTTGAAATTTTTCGCTGTACCGCGATTTTCAAAACAAAGGAACTCGTTACTTTCTCATTCGCTATCAGTGAATTTCAAACTGACAATATCGTAACTTCGAAATTCACAATATATCATCTCTGATAAAATCATAACCGTGATCTTCAGTAATCGTTCACAATCAGATGTCATAAACGTCTGTCAACATTGGTTGGCAGCCAAAATACGTAAACAAGGTGCATCAAATTCAGGTGAAGTTCAGATAAGTTTTCTGATTTTAATATAAAAAGAAAAACGATTCTTTGTGCTTTTTTTTGTTTAAGGTTTCAGTGCTGGATCCGAAGACCACTTTGAACATACTCCCCCGGATGAGGAGTTTATTGGAAACTCTCAGCAGCGTTTACTCTCAATTGCAATTTCTGTAAATGTAAGCATTAGTTTGATAGTTTAATTTTTTGATAATTGTAAATGAAAGTTAGTCAGCCAAAATGAAACAAAGAAAAATAAAATTAAATAAATCCAAATACTCCATCCCAATGTTAACATTTGTATATGAATACAACAAAAATAAATGAGATGTACAACACAAATGCAAATTATGTACATTAAACAAAAATAGTCTGGAGACTCGTTGATAAGAATAGGGAGAGCATGACTGTAGTAAATTTACTTTAATATATGGCAAGAACGCTTCTAGACGTCGTTTCAAAAGTCTGATATAACAAATTAAGTAAATTGCAATTGCTTTGAATACTTCCGTGCAGAAAAATACAATACAAGACAAGCAAACCAAACAGCAAAGCAAGATTCACCCGACTAGTTTTTGGGTGAATTTGCAGGAGATCCGAGTTGCTCAAAAATTTGATCGGCTGCACCGGAAACCAAGTTTTATTTTTACTTCCAAAGCATGATTTTCTTATGAAAAGCAAATCTCTTAAACTTACCCCCTTGTAGTTTCTTTTGCTGGATAAATTTTATTGTTCAGTAGAGCTACATATCGTTTTCGTTCAGAAAAACCTCTAAATATATAAATCAATTGAAATTTTTTCCATACACAGACGATGATGAAATTCTTCAACAAGTTTTAAATTTATTTTTTCTTTCATTTGTTTTTTCTTGCACTATAAGTCTGGTGGACATTAACTATCGGGTAAACATAGCTTACTGTAAATGGTTTGGTAGAGCATCATTTTTGTATCATTTTATCTAAGGTTTTTGCTTCTGGGTCCTTTTTATTCTGATATACAAGTATGGTCCGCTGGAGTACCATCGACATTTCCTGGTGTTTTTCTCTAAGGCTGGCTCTAGCTTTGTGAACTTTAAACCTTCCATATGTTTGCGTCGCTTTAGGAAGTTGTAATCTTCGTGGTGGAAGCCCTTAGTATCGAACCATGCAGCAAGCGCATATTGCTACAGTGTGGGTACTTGTAATGCTTTGTTGCTGATTGTTCTTCTGTCATATTCGATTCGTCTATTTCTTTGCTTCTTGTTGATTAAACTAGCTGGGTTTTTATTTTAAAGTCAGCTTTTTGATGAGTGAAAATACTGACAAGCATGCAAATTCATGATGGTAAAATGCTGATAAAAAATATCTTCCAACTCAAAAATAATAATTGTTTTTCCACGGAAACTTAACCGCAGAAATTCTTTCCTCTTGTGAAATTTAATTCCCCCTATCATTCAAAGTGTTCATGAGAAAGAATGCAAATATTGACAGCAATTGTTTAGTTATTGTCCAATGAAAACTAAATCTTAGAATTATATGTTATCATTAGAAGGGCTCCTGGGAACAGAAATATTTCACACCTTGTGATAATAAATTGGTATAAATAGTTGAGGTATTGAAATAAATTTATCAAAAGCCCCCATCAAAGACGAAATAACAATAGATTACATTAACGAGCTACTAAAATGCAAACCAGCAGTTTTCACAAAGATCTCCGAATAAGATCCTCGACGGAGGCATCCAATTATACCAGGAGAAAGAATTGCTACAACACTGCAAACTCAAACGTTTTAAATTAAACCCCTTAAGGGTTTTACTTAAAACACTTTCAGTGTTTCAATTCAATAAAATACTTCGGGCGTTTTATTTTGAAACGTCTACCGTTTTATTTTAAAACATCAAGCATTTCAATCAAACGTGTTATTGAATAAAATAAAACACTTAAAGCGTATTAATTAAAACACCGCTTTTGGTGTTTTAATTCAATAAAACACTATAACTTTTCTTTTTAAACGCTTACCGTTTTATATTAAAACGGGCAGTTTAAGATAAAAACGCCTAAAACGTGATATTGAGGAAAAACACTTTGTGTTTTAATTGACGTTACATCAAGAAAAACGTTTTAATTGAAGCGTCAAGCGTTTTAATTCAGAAACTAAGTGTTTTAAATTAAACACCTAGTTGTTTTTTGAAAATACTTTGAATCTCACATCATAATATGTCTGTCAATATGTGTTATACAGCAATTCTTTGTGAAAAGTGTGCAAAAAGTAATGAAATTTTGATTAAAGTAGAAGAAGTTGTATTTGCATTTGAACAGTTTGTGTTTGATGTAATGAAGTACGCGCAAACGTATTGTGAGTATATAAGAGCGATAGAAAATTTGGTGATTGAAATTTGCCATTAGCTCCTTTGATGTACATAACAGCTCCTCGTCCAATTACTTTCCTCTTTGATTTATATGTTTGTATTTTATTTATATTATTAATTTTACCTTTGATTTTCTCAAAAAATATTGTATTTAAAACTATGAAATTTTTTAAATGATTTTTGAGAAAGAAACATGTATGATAATTCGTGTTTTATAGACTCGTTCGCCTCGGAGCTACGTTTTCTTTTTTAATGGTTATTAAAAATCTTTAGCGAATTTAAGAATACCTACTTAACCAAGCGGCTAGGCCGCAGAGATTTCTGGCGAGGAATCTTGAACTCCACAAACGCCATGGTTGCTAAAATATTTATAAGTTTATTTATGATGCGCTACAAATAGCAGCGAGTCCTTTGAAATATATGTAACGCAACGATCAGCAGCGGATCCTTACTCAAACAGAGTTTCGTCAAAGAATGGATATATTTTCAATTCCCACTTTGGTATTTATACATTTTCTTACTTACAAGCTAATCATAATTTACATTAGTTTATTACTCATAAATTCTATTCGTTTAAATTTTCAAAATGACCCAATTCTTAATTTATTACTCATCCACTTGTCCAAAGAAAATTTCATACGCGAACCCATATGAATCATTCTCATGCACTCAAGTGCATGTCGCGTGCTAGTCGTGTATGTGTAACATGATACTTCTAGTTCACACATTAGTCTGAATGAACTTCAGATATGGGTTTCCCTAAGGTACTCACGTTACATTTTACGACGTGAATGGAAATGGGTTGCGCATTCGTTAATATTTATGGTCGTTGGATATATGAGATGTTCTTTGGACATTATGAGTTGAAATTTATTGCGAGTGCAATAATATGATGCATGAATGTTTCGATGTAATGAATGGGTAATAAGGTAAGTATTATTGTTATGGTTAATTAAGGTAAATAGATATCAATACAATTAAGACAAGTATTATTGTATATAAAAATAGATATCATTACACATGAATAACTTACCCTATTCTGTTTGATAATCGTAGTTTAAATAATGTAATTTGAAGCTATCTTTTAAAAATAATAAAATTAAAACATTCGAAATCATCATTTATATGTATTTATCCGACTGATTCACCTCTTTCATGATTAATTGGTGTAACATAACGAACGTTTCGAATCATAAATTGCGGTAAAGAATGTGGATGGATTAGGTGTCTCATATTTAAAACTTATGGTGAACTCTTTCGGATTCTGCACAAAGAGTTTTGGCTGCACACACTGCAAACCATGAACTCGCTCGTTCACACACAATTCGTTCGATTCAGTCGGCATACAACTTGAAAGTCTGCACAGATGATCGTGATGCGATCACCATGCGAAAAGTTGCCGTAAACAGAAGCGCCCATATCTTCTTTGAGGCATTTGCCTTGTTGCTACACTCTACGCACGATGCATGGGCGGTTGATTCTATCGCTAGTGTAAAGTGTGTGAATTTTAAAACAGAGAAATTCATCAATCGTTGCTTTCGATTCATGAATATTCATTTACGTAATAGTAGATAGGATTTTTTTGCTTATTTATGTAAGTTTTAACTCATGAAAAATGGTGTAGTGAATAAATATTTTAATTGTTAAGCTTAACTTTACTTATGTTTAGCGTTTATTAAATTATTAACATTGAAATTGAGATAATGTATTTGCTAATTATAATTTTTGAGGAACAATCCGAGCTTGTAAAAATTAAATTTCAATCATATGACTTTTGGGCAAAATTAAGTTTTGTATTCAAACTCGTCAGCGCGTCAAACCAATCATAAATAAGTCGAAGCAGCAGGACAGCGCTAATTCCAGAAGGGTTTTATGAATTAATGAGTAAATTAAATAATGCCTTACAAATAGCGACTTTACTTATTGTACAATCTCCAAATTGACAGAGAAAGAATAATTTTATGATTATCGCGTAGTTAACTTGGCTGCCATTTTGTTTGCGTTTTACATACCTCATGGTTCGTGTAATATCAATATTATAAGCCTGCAATTTTCTACAAAATTTGAGCATTCCTGAAGTGCTTGGGCTGCTTAGAAACGCCTATCTCCCCAGATCACATATTGTTATTTAAATAAATTTCTTAGCCTTCATTTTTTCCTCAATACAAAGCAATTATTGAGATTAAAATTTAGATAATGTATTTGCTAATTATATTTTTTGAGGAACAATCAGAGCTTGTAAAAATTAAAATTCAAAGATATGACTTTTAGGCAAAGTTTAGTCTTGCATTCAAACGATTCAAACTAGTCGGCGCGTCGAACCAATCATAAACAAATCCAAGTAGCAGGAGATCGCTAATGCCAGAAGGATTTTGTGAGTTAATTAGTAAATTAAACGATGCCCGACAAGTAGCAACATTATACACCTGTAAAATCATCAAATTGACTAGGATTTTTTTTCTTTTGATTATCGCTTATCTAACTTAGCTGCCAATATGCTTGCGTTTTACAGATCTCATGGTTTGTCTAGTATCAATATCGAAGCAACTTCATCCCCTCGTTTTAAGCTCAATTCCGTTTTGAAGCTATCCATTAAATCGCCGTTTACTTTGACCTGGGACTGGTATCTAGTATTGTAGCCTTGACCATGTGGACCAGTTTTTTTGGAGTATCCAAGATAAGCATTATTTTGTACAGAGCGTTTCTGTCGACACTGTTGTATGCTTGCTTGAAGTTTACAATGAGTTGGTGCACAGCAATGTTATACTCCCAGACCTTTTCGAGTACTTGTTTTAATGAGAATATTTGGTCAGTTATAGACCGCCCGCTTTGAACGCCACGTTGATACTACAAGTAGATAGCATCGTCGAATATAATCAGCAGAGGTTGTTCGCTTCACTTTAAGGAAATGGTATCGACTTTTCATGTAGCAATAACAAAGTCTACCCGAAAACCAGGCAGGAAATTATCAAATATCTAAAAAGCAGTAACTCTAGAATAATTTATAAAAATTCAATGGCATACCTACCAACGAATTGAACAATGTTTTTGTTTTGATGATGGTGAAGGTAAAAAAACGTTAGCTGCAGATTAAGTTGGCAGCACTTTTGGTATTGTCAACTGTGATTTCCGTTCTTTTCACCGATGGCTTTGTATTTTCATCATTTCGAATTTCCATGTTCCTGGTATGTCTAGGGTCAACAATTTCCGGCAAAAGACAATTCATGTAAAATAATTTCAACGTTTTTTATAATTGTCTGCCAGAAAATGTCGTCCCTATCTATTGTTTTGACTATTAAAGGTATGTCTTCACCATACCAAATAGCTAACAAGCATTGGCTTTTGCGAGCAATGTGTAGTTGCCCTTGTACTTGAAAGTACCAATCATGATAATGATTGATTTCATACTTTCCATCTTTAGTTTTTTTAAAAAAGGGTAGCTTTTTCAACGCTAATGCCTCATCAAACCTTAATTTGTAGGCACTATATGGGCACTTTATTTCAACTAAAGTATCTGTTCCTTCGACTATACCGTCTGGAGAAGCTCCCAAATATTGTAGGTGCTCATCTATATAGAGACCTGATGGTTTTATTTTGATATGATTTTGTTTTTCAAGCTGACTTATAGCAAGCTTCTCATTTTCTTTTCCGTGCTTAACTGCACGATCGTTTGAAATGTTTTGCTTGTAAAGTAAATCCATTACAAGTTTTTTAGAGTTTGTTGAATATCTCCTCTTTATAACTCTTCCAAAGTTTGATGCAGTCAAAAGACTTCTTCTGAGTTCAAGCCATTCACTGCTTTCACTTTGATGAACCGTTTTGCTCCAGATCAGACTTCTTTCCTCCTCAGATTTCATCAATGTAAGGAGAAAAGTTTCTTTCGCCTTGGCAAGTTCTTCAGCTGCCATATCTGGTTTCTGACAAGAAGAACCGTAGCTGGTTTGATTTTCTTTCGATGAAAATAATCTCCTTGTCTTTCTAGAATGCCTTTTTGCTAGTTTTCGGAGCTTTTTCCTTTCAAATCTTTTTAAGGTGAGAGATGGGCTTTTACCGGTCACGGATTTGGACAAAGTGCTCAATAACTTTGAAGTATTAAAGCTGATAGCAGCCGCCTTACACCTCAATTCATATTGATTTTTTTTTGCAAAAATTTACTCTTTTACCTCCAACTAGGTTGGCTACTACACTGTGGTAGCGCTCTACGATATTGCTGTCTACATCGTGGATCAGCGATCGGGAATGACCTGCCAAAGTCGTGAAGATAATGACAATTTTTTGCCAAAACCCGCTACAAAATATGTCGGTATCAATTTCAAATTCTTGGTTTAATTGGGAACAGAAGAAGGTCTTGCACTTTGTATGCTTTCTAAAGCTATGGAATGGAGCTAATAAAATTGCTTCATGTAAGCTATTAACAGGATCATCATTACCTTGATTTCCAGATATTTTATATTCTTCTATTGCCTTAGTTATAACTTTCCGCATTGAAAGAATTTTTTTTTGCGTTATCAGCTTACGGAACTTTAAAGGATATTTGGTATCAGTTCTTAACAACTCTAATTTGTTGCACAGATTACGGAGTAAATGATTCCGACACTCAATCTTTTCAACCGTATAGTTTTGGTAAGGTCGTCTTTCTAATAATTTAGAGTAAGTGCTAGCATCACCATCTGAAATAATGCGGCCATATATCAAATTGTGCATTTCAATGGATCTTAAAAATCCTTCTAAAATTATATCTGATTCCATTCCAGTTGATGGTCCTGAAATAAAAAAAGGCTAAAGGATTCGCGTTCAAAAGTTATGTGATAAAAGATTGTATAGTTAGGTTGCTTCGTTTTGTAGTTATGCCTAAGCTTCTGTACTTCCCACAGTTATTGCATCAAGAAAAAATAAATTTAGAGCTTTATGCAACTTCAATTTATAAATATTATACAGCGTTTTTCACTAACAAATAATGCAGGCACCTCTAAAAATGCTAATTTATCATACTTTTAACGTTGAAAAACTGCAAAAATATTAATTTCGGTCAGCCACTACAAAGGTTTAGTTTTGCTTCTAAGTTGGCATTTACTGAATTTTTCATCGCATATGCACACTGCAAATAAAACGCTGATTGCAATGCCCACTGATTTTCTTCAAGTCTATCGATGGTAATCGATGTTAGAAGAAAAAAAACAAAAACGAAATACCTAGCTGCAACTATATTGTGTATTTAAAGTACCTTCAAAGTTTTTGTAACATTTGTGTTCTCCAGCTGGTCTATTATTTCTTTCTGCATGAGCACAAATGCAACAGTATTTGTTCCGTACTGACATAAATAAGATTTTTTTCGTTCTTCTGCCAATGATGGTTGCTGCTCCCGATAATGAGGAATAATTCTTGTAGCAACCACGGAAGTCACCGCAGTTGCAGACATTAAGAATTAGCAGAGGGGTGTGTAGCCCGGGGTGGCATACTGAGGCCGGCTAGCGCTCAGTCGTGTCGTGGGTCTTCCGGGACACCCTCTGCTCGTGCTGAGCCACCTTACATATAAATACTAGCACATAGGGAAAAGGACGGGAAAGGGGAGGTCACATTGAGAAATGAAAAATAATTGTTATCTTAATACATTGTGACCATTTTTATTTCAATTTAAGAAAATACACAACAACAATTGGTGAAAGAAAATAATATTGTAAAACAAAATTAGCCTCTGAATTGCAAGCTGTTGAGAGATTTCGGCAAAAATTATTATGGAGAGAAATCGCAAAAAAAAAAAAAATTATTATAGAAAACTAAAATATGTGCGTTACTCACCCCTATTGGTGCTGCTGAGCGCTCGGCAACTGAAGGGAGGGCACTGCAAAAAAAAATCACTGAAACAGATTAAATTCACGAACTTTACGTTATGTTTTCTTTTCTTTACGTTAACATAAAACCACAAAACAACAATATAAACTCTACTTTAAATTTTATAATTTACGCAGCCACTAATCCGCTGTACGGCAGTTTATCCCCCATTAAGTTGGACTCATTACTTCACGTATATTTCCAATTATTCCTCCAAATTCAATTCATCTACCAGGAGGGATCCGCCCACAGATATTACTCTTGCGTTTTTTCCTTTTTATAGTTTAGGAGTACCGGCACTTGAGTATTCAGCTGTTATTAAAGCTAGCACTTGACACTTAATTTTTCTTTAACCGTTGTAATGATTTTCTACTTTCAGATCGAACGCGGAACCGACCTCTCATCGGTTCTAGACGTTAAGTCTGAGAAGTGCCAACGGATGGTACCAACAGGTCAACCAATCCGTGCACCGTAACCCATTCACGCGGTGACTGCTTGTCGGCCAGCTAGTTCGGAGAGGATTTCGGTCGCGGGTCTCCGAATGGATTACGCTCAATTACAATATTTCAGTCACCTGAACTTGCCCGTTTTCCAAACGCGTCAACAATTACTCATCCAGAACGAGAAACCTACATTACGTTAATTCTGGATGTGATCTATCCACAGATCTCAAATCAAAAACGCTACAAAATCCCATAGGCGCGTTACCGAATCACCGACGCGGTACCGAAAAATATGCTACTCGAACTTAAACCGACGAAAACTACTCTAATGAAATGACGAAACAATCAAAGGTACCGCGTACCGCGCGCGACGCGAAACCGACTTCAGCGGATTTGTCGAAACCCTACCCTCGCGACGGCATACTTACCCTACACTCTCGGTTCCCACTGAAAAAGAACGAGTCACTGAAAAGGAAAATCGTGGTTAACGTTTTAGCAATTCATCTTTAATACTTCTTTTGTTGATATACAGATTATAAAATACATTTGGAATTTACGTTTCAGTTTTGTTTAGCCAGTAAGTTTTCTCAATTGAAATTTTTATGATCAAGGTTACTGTGTGTTTAAGAAAACAACCTATCAAAAATTTTTTTAAACTAGCATCTTTTTAATTTGCGAGCCGATTTCTTCACAAATAGACTATAAAAAAAAACAATGCGGCATGGAGTGTTTCACAGCATATTCAGTTCATTCTAAAATTAGTATCATTGAAATTTAATGAGATGAAAAAGAATTTAAATGGTCACTTGTCTTTTCTACTCCAATAAAATGTAATTTGTTTATATCTATCTATAATATAATTGTATATTTTTTTAATATATAATAAATTTTAAAAGGTAAAATATGCCAATCACTAGTGATAACGCAATTTAAATGATGACTAACCAAACTAGCACACAATATTACCACAATTCGTTTTTGTGAAAAGGCCTGAATAATTGTATTAATAATAGTTGGATTATAATTCAACGCTAGTAACAAATAGACGAGGGAACTGAAATTCGAAGAAATTTCTAGAGAACGGTTTTGCAAACATTAAATTCTTATAAATCTGTTAAGGTTAATGATGTTATTAGGTTTTCAACTTTACTATCTTGTTTACATTCGTCTCTGCGAATAAAATATTATTTCTGTTTTAATGTACATACTCAAACCTACTGAATCGTAATCATTCTAAGATTATCTACGAGTGAACTTGTAGCTACATACAAAGTTCCGGTTATTTTACGTGTGGAAAGTTTATTTTGCTTTTTACTAACTATTGGGGATCTAATAAGTTGGGTATTTTGTATAACATGTATAAATTTGCTTAAATTGTTCCATCCTATAATGTTATAATTATATTTTTAAAATATTTATTCTCGATGTCCATTATTTTCTATGAGTTTCATAGGAAATCTACAAAACCCTACTAACCTTTAATTCTAAGCATTCTATCGAAATTGTTTCAACACAAATAAAAAAAAACGCTTAGCAAAAGTCTTATACGCACTAATGCGGTATCAATCGTTTGTCTGTTTTTTTTGTTTAAGATTTTTAACACTTTTTACTGTCGAAAATTTAGATGCCACGAATATTTCGAATTTCTTTGTTCTTAAAAGCAATTAAATGTTTATTTTCTTTCGCCTATTAAACATATACTATTCTCCTTGCGTTGGATTTCCCGATTTTGATAAGTACATTATTTTTTTCGTTTTCTTACGACACTTCATACTAGATATTATACAAATAGCTTACGGTGAAAGCCATATTTAAAGAACATGATTTAGTTCTTAGGAGGGTCGCATGATAAAAAAAAATAATACATTTTAAATGCGGGTAAGTCTTAATTCAGGCTGCGCAGTATGAATTAGAATGAAATTATAAGTTAAAGGTTGCCATTTAAATGCTACCTTGCAATAATATTATGTAACAATGCTTTATGGCACGAAACGGTTCGATTCGTACCAATTGAATTAACTTTTCAAGGATGTAAAAACAAGGTTAAATCTTTCAATATTAAGAATATGATTTTTATATTAAATTTAGAAGAATGATCAATAAATCGACATGTTCCTCCATAAAAATGAGTCAAATGCAATTTCTCAAAAAAATTAATATTGCCGATTCAATTTCGAAAATATGGCATAATTCATTGTATTGGTTTACATGTACCGTATACATATTTCGTTTACGTTGTGACTTTTGCAACATTTACAATCAAAAAAAAAAAAAATAGATTATTGAGCAGAAATGCTCTACATTGGTATAAGTTCTGTTAATTTTAAAGTTTTTATGTACAATAGTTCAATTTATGATATTGAAAATTACAATGTGACTTGCAATCGACATTGTTAGAAGTGACTAGTCCGATTTTGTGGGTAACTGAATGTGAAAAGTATGAATTGCTTCTTCTCTATAATTTATACTCAGAATAACTTTGAATTAATATCAATAGCGACCTGAGTTCACCTATCTAATCATTACATCATCATTTCACTGTCACTATTGTGAAACCAATCATTTATCCACTCCAAAATCAGACTCTATCCCAAAAAAAAACTCCTTCTTCACAAAACCAAATCCGGCATTTCATTTTTATACGAATTCACCATTCCGCACCGCAAAGCACAATTCATTTTTAATATTAACAGTCAAATACACGCTACCAAAAATCATTTTTATTCCACTCCGAAAACTTCCTTGTCTTTTTCCCATCCGAAATCTGACTGCCTAATCCCAACCACCTAACTTCCACTTTTCACCTTTCTCCCATCCGATCCCGCAATCCAAATTCTTTTCCAATTACCGCTGTCGCATCTGGGTAACGTAATCGAAGTTCATTACACTTCGATTCCGCTACCCACACATCTTTTGGTCCGTATCGACAATCACAATAGTTTCTATTGACTTGCATATATGGCAATTTACATCCCCAAGAATCGCTTGATTGAATGTAAAGTGTCACACATACGAGTACATTACGAAAACTATTGATTTTGTCGATACCCCAAAAAAAAGTGCTTCCGTGCGCCCGGGGGAACTTGAACTCAGGGTTCCAGCAGTCGCACGGTCGAAACTCGCGACGTAACCAATGGAGCTATGCCTTATCGATCTCCCATTCATCAGATTAGCAACTTCAACGATTATCTGGGCATGAGATTGATCTTTGGTTAGTAGGGAAGCGTGAATTAATTTTCGTTAGTAAGAAAAATACAATTTGGTAATGGGAACTAGTGAATAGAATTTGTTAGTATGAAGGAAGGAATTAGGTTTTGTTAGTAAGAATGAATAGAATGAAATTTTGTTAGTGGGAATTAATGTAGGGAGTGTTGTTAGTGGGAAGATTAAACTTCTTATTATATTACTAGGGTGTTCTTATTGGGAATCAGGGAAAGGGTAGGATTGTGATGAGGTGGACATAAAAATTAAAGGGAAAAATAGGAAAAATGTTAATAAAATAAATAAATACACACAGGAAAAGGTGGGAATGCCCAAAGGAAAGTGACAATGTCACGGCGGCAATTTGAAGTTGCGAATGGGAGGAAGTTGGTACGCCGGAATTCGCAACAATCGTGGGGACGACCCAGACCCTGAGTGTCTCATTCAGCCGGGCAAACAAAGAAGGTCGGCAGGGGTAATTATGAATCGGATCGGATGTCTTTGGCGTGAAAGGTCCCAAGCAGCTTACCGAATTCATCCTCAAGCTCGTATGCCACTTGCCCAATACGACGCCGGACCACTGCAGGAGTGAATCGTGGAGCGAATTTGGCTGCAAAGCGATCTGCGGCGTTGCTCACAGAGAAATTACGCACGAAAACCTTCTGACCCTGGAGTAGCTCACGAGGACGAACACGAAGGTTGTAGCGTTGAGCACCCTTTTGGTAGGCTTCTTGCAGTTTGCATCTGACTTGGTCCTGTACAGCTCGCAGTCGATCACTGTTAGCACTTAGCTGTACCTCACCATCCTCAAAAGCATTAAGGCTTCTGAGGAGGGCGTACTCAGAGCCATGTTGGATAGGGTGGTACCCGAACATGAGAAAGTAGGGCGAATATCCCGTGGACTCATGAATCACCTTGCGGAAGGCAAAACATGAGGCTGGAAGATTCTCGTCCCACTTGCCATGATCAGACCCTATATAGGCTCTAATGGCGTTCAGTGTCGACTGGTTTGACCTCTCTGAGGCATTCGCCTGCGGTGAATGATATGGGGTGAAGCAATGCTGCACTCCATAGTCATTCATAAGCTTGCTGAATACCTTGGAGGTGAACTGTACCCCATTGTCAGAGTGAAGCCATTCAGGCACTCCGAAAGTCAGAAAAATTTCGCGCTCCAAATATCGCACGACTGACTCTGCGGTGGCTTTCGTCATGGGCTTGAGCCAAACGAACTTGGTGTAATGATCCAGGACCACGAACAATTGGGTATTCCCTGATTTTGAACGAGGGTCTGGGCCCATGAAGTCCACAAACAGGCGCTGCATAGGTCGTTCGGAGTCTCGTGATGCTCCCATAGGGGGTCTCATTGTGGAATTTGCCGGTTTGACCTGTTTGCATATCAAGCAATTCTTGATGTGCTGAATCACATCTTGACGCAAACGAGGCCAATAATAATACCTTTGCAAAACTTCAGTTGTTTTGCGAATTCCACAATGAGAGCCCCGGGGATCATCATGAGCTCGTACTATGAGAGCTCGTTGGTGACCCTCAGGAACCCATAGTTTTGTTCTGGGAATATCAGTAGTCGACGTTACAGGAGAACCAGTACTAATATAGATTCGACCATCTGCAAGGTGCAAATTCTGAAACTGATCAGGTTGTTTCAAGATTTGCTCCTTGAGATGCTCATACTCGGGCTCCTGAAACGCAGACTCCGGGATTGAACCACCAATGTGTCCGTGCTCCGGGAGACAGGGAATGATCGAGTTCACCCGCTCGTCCCTCGAGCATGTTCTTGACAACGCATCGGGAACAACGTTAAGGGCCCCTTTCCGGTGTTCAATTTGGAAATTGAACCCTTGTAATTTCAGACTCCAGCGAGCCAATCGACCAGAAAGGTCCGACTGCTGCATCAGCCATTTAAGACTGGCATGGTCGGTTATGATGGTGAAAGGCAACCCTTCGATATATGCCCTGAATCTCTTTACGCTCTGCACCGCAGCTAAGCATTCCAATTCTGTAATGCTATAGTTACGTTGCGCAGCGTTGAGCTTCATAGACATATATGCGATTGGATGCTCTCCACCCTCATCGTCCTTCTGGAACAAAACACTTCCAATACCCACTGTACTTGCGTCACACTGGATATAGAAGTGCTTCGTAAAGTCAGGGTTGGCCAGCACCGGAGCAGAAATCAGCAATTGCTTCACCTTATTGAAGGCACTATTGGCGGAAGCAGACCACTTGAAGGTACGTTTACCCTTTAGCAAATCCGTTAGAGGGGCCGTAACCGAGGCGAAGTTTGGAATGAAACGCCTGTACCATCCTGCCATGCCCATAAACCGTCTCACGTCTTTGGCCGTTCGGGGTTCAGGATAGGAGGCTATACCTGAAACCTTCTCTGGGTCGGTGCGCAGGATACCATCACTCACTACGAAGCCAAGATATTTGATCTCCTTCTTGACGAACTTGCTTTTTTCAACATTGATGGTCAAGTTGGCGTCCCTGAGCAGTTTTGCAACAGTACTCAGGAGCTCCAAGTGCTCATCAAATGTTGAACTTGTAACAAGCAGGTCATCTAGGTAAACAAATACCTTGTCCTGCAGCTCATGCGGTATTACTTTATGCATCAACCGACACATCGTTTGGGGAGCATTACACAAACCGAACGGCATGACCTTGAAATGGTACAAGGGCCTGCCAGGGACAGTAAAGGCCGTTTTCTCCTTACTTGCCTCATCCAAAGGTATTTGCCAAAAGGCATCCTTCAGGTCCAAGCTGGTAATGAACCTGGTACTCTGCAACCGTGCCAAAAGACCTTCAATCAGTGGCAACGGATAGGCGTCCTTAACAGTCACCTCGTTGAGGCGTCGAGCGTCAAGACACAAACGCACCTTGCCGGGTTTTCTGACAAGGGTCACAGGCGAACTCCACGAACTCTGACTTTCCTCTATTACCCCCAAAGACAACATACGATCGAGTTCGTCATACAACAGTTTCTGTATAACAGGCGAGACAGCATAATGCCGCTGCTTGATGGGTCGAGCGGAACCAGTGTCGATGTGATGAGACACGAGACTGGTCCTACCCAAGCCTTTTTCATTATACGATGGAAACTGTTGTTTGACGAAGTCCAATCGTTGCTGATCTTTTGGGGACAGCAGATGAAATTCAGGGCTCTGAGGTTCCGAGGCTGCTTCGATAGCGTTGACCTGGATTGGTGCTATTTTGAAGAGATCCCAGAAGTCAATTCCAAGATACACTGCGTGCGTCAAGGAAGGAACAACTAGGAATCTCATCAATTTGGTGGTTTTATTAAATTGCACCAATGTGGTGACGTATCCCAGAACTAGATCCTTGTGCCCGGATGCAGTCTGAACATGAGCGTACATTGTATGCATATGCAAGCCCAAATCCGACAGCAGGTCCAAGGCTCCGGCTCCGAGGATACTAACACTGGCTCCGCTATCAAGCAAGCCCGTCAATTTGCGACCCTTGACGGAAATCTCTGCGTAGGGCCTATTGTCGCCGGGAGTTGCAACAATTGACTCCACACAGGCCCGCTTCAAAAGACGCCTGGCGAAGAAATATCTCCAGGATCTCCGGAAGCGATCCCGAAAAGGTCGTGCTCTAAAACTAGCGGGTGATTCACGATCATCGCCCGCCTTTTCATTACATTCGACGTAGTCCGGTCATCTGCCTGAAGCAACCACATTGCTAGAAAATGTTGGAAAATTGGAACTATGAGGCGAAGTGAAGAAATTTGTGGGTGGGCGCTGGTCTGGTGTCTGGTTATTCATTGTGTTCTGGAAGGACGGAGGGATCCAACTTGGAGACCGACTCTGGAAGTGTGCATGATATCCTGCAGCAGATCTCGGTTGAGGATCACAACAGGCATTCTCCAACATATCAACAGCATCAATGTTGGGAGAATGCCTACTACGATGGCCAACCACAGGTCTTCCGGAAGGATACCACACAGCTTCCACTCTAGTGCAGTGACGAACCAACTCTGTTACCGATGCGAATTCCAAACCTGCCAAATGATTCCTCATTCGTTCGTCCGTGTTCCGCAATAGGATGGCCTGCATGTCAAAATCAGATAACCGATTTTTAAGACGCAAGGCCATCTCCATTATGGAGCCATGAAACTCACGGAAAGATTCACCGGGCTTCTGGAAACGCGCATCGATTGCTCGCCGCACATCTACGTCGGTCCAATGAGATCCATAACGCTCCTTCAACGCCGCTTCCAAATCAGGCCACGTAAAATTGGGGTTGTGCTGCCGGAATAACCAGTACCATTCTTCTGCTGGTCCTTTCAGAAGAATGTGGAGGCTAGATGCCAGTTCCTCCAAGGGAATGTTGTAGTTCTTTGCCAAGGTGGTGGCTCGAAACAGGAACTGCTCAACATCTAGACCATCAGAAAACCCATCAAAACTGACCCTCCACTTATGCATTGGCGGGAAGGAATAACATTCGTCGTCAGAGCTAGAATAGTTGGAGTAAGAAGCGTTATGGGATGCCATAATTGAAAATTAATGTTATAAATACTGGATAAACAAATTGTAAAATCAATAAATTTATTAACAATTAACGGACGGACACACCGACGAAATCAGAGAAATTAATAAATAGCAGACGGACTATACCGACAATAAAATAAATAATTTAATAAATAACAGACGGACAAACAAACGATTTAATAAAAATAAATTAGAATCGAATACCAGACCGACAAACAGACAAGTAAATAAATATATAAAATCTTAGCACCTAACCTAAGCTAAAATAAAAATTGATTTAAAATTCCTGATTTAAATACCAATAATACTATCGTACAAAGCAAATTTACTCAACTCTACTAACCCAAACTAAACCAAAACCTAACTCACTACCTAAACTAAAATCAATTAACCAAACTCAGCCTTACAATTATTCAAAGCCAAAAAAAAAAATAATTAAACTAAACGCAATCTCCAATCATCAAAACTAAAACTAATAAAAATTACTCCAAACTAACAAATACCGTAAACCGAATTATCTAAAACTAATCTAAATCATAAACCTAAATCAAAATCTGCAAATCAACACTACCAAAACTAAACTCAATCAACCAAACTGAACTTAAAATTACTCAAAACCAACAACTGTAAAACCTATTATTTAAAACTAATCTAACCCAAGACCCTAATTAACCCCAATAATCTATAACTACAAGCAAGTGGAATAAGCGGAAGTGGTAAATTGAACTATATATAATAATTGACTTGCACTTTCATTTCTCAAAATGAATCTCCCCATTGATATGTAGCAACCACGGAAGTCACCGCAGTTGCAGACATTAAGAATTAGCAGAGGGGTGTGTAGCCCGGGGTGGCATACTGAGGCCGGCTAGCGCTCAGTCGTGTCGTGGATCTTCCGGGACACCCTCTGCTCGTGCTGAGCCACCTTACATATAAATACTAGCACATAGGGAAAAGGACGGGAAAGGGGAGGTCACATTGAGGAATGAAAAATAATTGTTATCTTAATACATTGTGACCATTTTTATTTCAATTTAAGAAAATACACAACAACAATTGGTGAAAGAAAATAATATTGTAAAACAAAATTAGCCTCTGAATTGCAAGCTGTTGAGAGATTTCGGCAAAAATTATTATGGAGAGAAATCGCAAAAAAAAAAAAAAATTATTATAGAAAACTAAAATATGTGCGTTACTCACCCCTATTGGTGCTGCTGAGCGCTCGGCAACTGAAGGGAGGGCACTGCAAAAAAAAATCACTGAAACAGATTAAATTCACGAACTTTACGTTATGTTTTCTTTTCTTTACGTTAACATAAAACCACAAAACAACAATATAAACTCTACTTTAAATTTTATAATTTACGCAGCCACTAATCCGCTGTACGGCAGTTTATCCCCCATTAAGTTGGACTCATTACTTCACGTATATTTCCAATTATTCCTCCAAATTCAATTCATCTACCAGGAGGAATCCGCCCACAGATATTATTCTTGCGTGTTTTCCTTTTTATAGTTTAGGAGTACCGGCACTTGAGTATTCAGCTGTTATTAAAGCTAGCACTTGACACTTAATTTTTCTTTAACCGTTATTTTTTCTTAATCCAATCACTGTATCCACTTGGACTATCTTTTGCTAAGAAGTTCATTAGCTGCACTACTACTTCAACTATAATACCTTGTTTTAATATTCCATTTCTAAAATATTCGATACTAATATTCACGACAAACTATAAACCTGTGAATTTTTCTTTTTCTTTCTTTTTCTTTTCTTTAATTCGTGATTTTTAATACACGTATGTCTTTTTTTCTTCTGTTCACCTCCGCCTCAAACAGATTCATCCCTTTTTCACTGTCACTATTGCGAAACCAATCATTTATCCACTCCAAAATCAGACTCTATCCCAAAAAAAGACCTCCTTCTTCACAAAACCAAATCCGGAATTTCATTTTTATACGAATTCACCATTCCGCACCGCAAAGCACAATTCATTTTTATATTAACAGTCAAATACCGCTACCAAAAATCAATTTTATTCCACTCCGAAAACTTCCTTGTCTTTTTCCCATCCGAAATCTGACTCCCCATTGATGGAAAGGGAAAAGAAAAGGTAATTGAACGGGATAGTGATTAAAATTTTACGAGACACAAAGCAGACAAACTGCAACATTGCCTGGCATAACGATGGTACTTGAAGGCGGACTCCGCTCAAATTGTCGCCACAAAGGGCCGACTACGAGACCATTATGAAACTCGACGGACTTCATAATGGCTCGGACAAGAGCCGCACAAATCCCAAAGTTACCACCAGATAGATGATGGAAGGGCCGAAAGCGTTGGGTAATTCTAAGTGTTGGATCCAAGTCCAACTATCCCGTGCAGGGAGATATAGCCAACGGCTCAAAATTCGGTTGATCCCAACCAACATCAACATTGCCACAGCTTATCCACTATCATAGCCGGTGTGAACTATAAAACATAAATTCAGCACGGTAGGCGCCACTGCAACTGCGGCGAACCCCGTGATCAAAAATCTATAAATTAATTTCAAAATCGAAACTAAAACTTTTCAAACTATTACTTGATCACTTTTCATCGTTCAAACAAGTCATTAAAAATTTCTAACAAAACAAAAAAAAATAATTTCCCTGGAATGCTCAGACCACTATTCAAGTCAGGCACTCCAGGTACTCAATCCCAACAAATCGAACAATTTGAAAAATTTCAACTTTAACAAAAAAACTAACCAAATCAATCAAAACCATAAAAACCAAACACTTTGGGCGCCATATGTAGCAACCACGGAAGTCACCGCAGTTGCAGACATTAAGAATTAGCAGAGGGGTGTGTAGCCCGGGGTGGCATACTGAGGCCGGCTAGCGCTCAGTCGTGTCGTGGGTCTTCCGGGACACCCTCTGCTTGTGCTGAGCCACCTTACATATAAATACTAGCACATAAGGAAAAGGACGGGAAAGGGGAGGTCACATTGAGAAATGAAAAATAATTGTTATCTTAATACATTGTGACCATTTTTATTTCAATTTAAGAAAATACACAACAACAATTGGTGAAAGAAAATAATATTGTAAAACAAAATTACCCTCTGAATTGCAAGCTGTTGAGAGATTTCGGCAAAAATTATTATGGAGAGAAATCGCAAAAAAAAAAAAAAAATTATTATAGAAAACTAAAATATGTGCGTTACTCACCCCTATTGGTGCTGCTGAGCGCTCGGCAACTGAAGGGAGGGCACTGCAAAAAAAAAATCACTGAAACAGATTAAATTCACGAACTTTACGTTATGTTTTCTTTCCTTTACGTTAACATTAAACCACAAAACAACAATATAAACTCTACTTTAAATTTTATAATTTACGCAGCCACTAATCCGCTGTACGGCAGTTTATCCCCCATTAAGTTGGACTCATTACTTCACGTATATTTCCAATTATTCCTCCAAATTCAATTCATCTACCAGGAGGGATCCGCCCACAGATATTACTCTTGCGTTTTTTCCTTTTTATAGTTTAGGAGTACCGGCACTTGAGTATTCAGCTGTTATTAAAGCTAGCACTTGACACTTAATTTTTCTTTAACCGTTATTTTTTTCTTAATCCAATCACTGTATCCACTTGGACTATCTTTTGCTAAGAAGTTCATTAGCTGCACTACTAGTTCAACTATAATACCTTGTTTTAATATTCCATTTCGAAAATATTCGATACTAATATTCACGACAAACTATAAACCTGTGAATTCTTCTTTTTCTTTCTTTTTCTTTTCTTTAATTCGCGATTTTTAATACACGTATGTCTTTTTTTCTTCTGTTCACCTCCGCCTCAAACAGATTCAACCCTTTTTTCACTGTCACTATTGTGAAACCAATCATTTATCCACTCCAAAATCAGACTCTATCCCAAAAAAAAACTCCTTCACAAAACCAAATCCGGCATTTCATTTTTATACGAATTCACCATTCCGCACCGCAAAGCACAATTCATTTTTAATATTAACAGTCAAATACACGCTACCAAAAATCAATTTTATTCCACTCCGAAAACTTCCTTGCCTTTTTCCCATCCGAAATCTGACTGCCTAATCCCAACCACCTAACTTCCACTTTTCACCTTTCTCCCATCCGATCCCGCAATCCAAATTCTTTTCCAATTACCGCTGTCGCATCTGGGTAACGTAATCGAAGTTCATTACACTTCGATTCCGCTACCCACACATCTTTTGGTCCGTATCGACAATCACAATAGTTTCCATTGACTTGCATATATGGCAATTTACATCCCCAAGAATCGCTTGATTGAATGTAAAGTGTCACACATACGAGTACATTACGAAAACTATTGATTTTGTCGATACCCCAAAAAAAAAGTGCTTCCGTGCGCCCGGGGGAACTTGAACTCAGGGTTCCAGCAGTCGCACGGTCGAAACTCGCGACGTAACCAATGGAGCTATGCCTTATCGATCTCCCATTTATCAGATTAGCAACTTCAACGATTATCTGGGCATGAGATTGATCTTTGGTTAGTAGGGAAGCGTGAATTAATTTTCGTTAGTAAGAAAAATAAAATTTGGTAATGGGAGCTAGTGAATAGAATTTGTTAGTATGAAGGAAGGAATTAGGTTTTGTTAGTAAGAATGAATAGAATGAAATTTTGTTAGTGGGAATTAATGTAGGGAGTGTTGTTAGTGGGAAGATTAAACTTCTTATTATATTACTAGGGTGTTCTTATTGGAAATCAGGGAAAGGGTAGGATTGTGATGAGGTGGACATAAAAATTAAAGGGAAAAATAGGAAAAATGTTAATAAAATAAATAAATACACACAGGAAAAGGTGGGAATGCCCAAAGGAAAGTGACAATGTCACGGCGGCAATTTGAAGTTGCGAATGGGAGGAAGTTGGTACGCCGGAATTCGCAACATTCTTCTTGTAGGTTCTTTTAGCCCAGTAACCATCGGCGATTACATCTATTACCGGGATCCCTTCGCAATTTATGCGACCTATTTGTATTGCTGCACTCCTCTCTTCTTCTGCTGCTTCATTCATCGTCTTCAACATGTCTTCTCTCCATATATCTTCCAAAATTTTCACATTGTCATTGAACGTTTTTTCAGATACAGAAGGCATATCAAATGTTGCGTGAAGCTCATTCAGCTGTGCAAGACCACATCCTGTACTGATTGCACCGGCAGCAGCACACATATTCAAATCCATGTCATGCGTATCACCATTTTTCACGAAGAAGGTCGAGTTGCACATTTTGCAAAGAAATTTGAAGGAGGAATTCAAACCATTGCGCTTTTCACTAACGATTGTTATGTTCGCTAAGCCACATTGCATTGGACCATGGGTGAACATTTCTTGTAGTTGACGGAAAAAATGTTCCATGTTAATAATGCGGCGGCCAATTTTTGATTCATCCATATTATTACTCGTAGCATCACTTTGAGTCCTATACATATTGCAAAAATTTACTGATAAATCACAGTAGTAAAGTGTATTTATTTATTTATTTTTAACCGAATTGGTTTTTAGAGTAGCATCTATTGTAGCAGTACGGTCATAAAATTGTATACCTTTAATGTATTTATATCAGGGTTTCTAGATTTTTTTTACTACTACACGAAAAAAAAAAATTATTTAAATGATAGAATTGATCGGTATGCCATGATTTTAATAAATAATTCTCAAAAACAAATAATTTTTTAGCATAGTAATATATATTTTATGGATCAGTAATCTTATTCTATGTAAACGAGGAATAATAGGGGCCTACTATAACCTATTAGTATTATAAATATGAGCTTACTATGAGCTATTATTCTGTTAGATTCAAGTAAAGGTACAAAGAACTTATACGAGTATTTCATTTAACCGAATGTAAATTAATACAGACCGGACTAGTTCTTAATTTTTTAAAATGCAGTTTTATGATTGTTGCAAATATTGTAAAGGAACTTACATTATAAAGTAATTTTCGATACCCTGCTCTACCACTGTATCATTACTTTCGTTTTCAGTAACTTTTAATAAAGTCTCATCAGTTTTCCCCAGGTTGGATGGACACGAGGAAACATCTTGTGGAGTCGATATGAAACATTGACTGTTCATGGGTCTACAATAATTAACAATTATATACTACATCCAAAAAATAAAATTGTTTCAGAATTGCCAGCAACAGGAAACGTTAGTTCTTCTCAATAATAGAACCTTTTTAATGTGGTTGAACCTCTTTTGTTTTGAAAATGATATTAAATCAAAGTGAAACACGCAGCATATGCATTCATACTTTATCCATTTGACCAAAGAGACATCATTTTAGGGAGAAATATTTTATTGTAAAAAACAAGTACAAAACAAATTTTAGAGATGAAGCAAGCTTTAACGGTGATAATTACTTATGAGTATGGATTTTAAAACTAAAAAAAAACGTTGCTCCCATTTCCACTTCCAGGAAAACAATATAAATGTATTTAAATTATCTTAACCTACTTCCGACTTTCTTGCGACTTACACATACACCACGTGAACGGCCTTTATATTTTCGCTCCTGTGCCATTGCTCTGAATTCAAGAAAGTTAAAAAGTGTATAACAAACCAAAGAGTAAATTTCAGTATTACTTATATTATTCTATACTTAAATTTCTACACATATATATACAGGGTGTTTGATAGAGGGTCAGCCAAAGTTAATGGTCGTATAGACAAACTTATTTGTACCAAACATATTCGGTTATATGACCCTACGGGTTATAGTTTTTTTAATCACTGTTTTTCTACAGTTATGAAAATTTGACGCAATTTCGTCTACAAACCCCATTTAAAAAAATTATGCGTTGTTTTTTAAGATTGTTTATTTATTCATTAATGTCTAATAAATATTCATTACAAAACATGCAATTTCACATCCAAACAATTACTTCATAATTAATCATGAGCTATCAAAATTTAGCAGTGTTGAAAAAAATAAACTGCTCAAACTTATACTCGATTAAAAAAATAAAATAAAAGGTATCAAGGACTTAAAATGATTCTAAAAACTTTTCTAGCTAATACTCTTTATGTATTTTATTGTTGAGAGATATGGCTGCTGAATAGGCACCGAAAAATCTAGCAGTCGCCACTATTTGGAGCCTCGCTCAAAAACATTTGAACAAAATTATAGCTTAACAAAGCCGATCTTAATGAAAATTATGAGTTCTACAGCCTCTGAAACTTCGTGACTTCAATCAGCCGCCATTTTGAAATTGGAGAACAAACCATTTGAAAATATGTTTGCTGTATAAATACTACTAATGTCAAACGTTTGACTAATTTTCATGAAAGTCTAGTGAGCACTTTGATTGGTATTCACAACAATAAAATGTGTTTGTTTGAATCTAATCCATTGCATATACCTGTATATAAAGTACTCTCCGCAATAGATAAAGTTCCTCGAGAAATTTGCCTAAAAGAGCGAAGAAATGTGACTCCATACAACGTCCATGTCGAGCGTGTATAAGAAAGATAGGTGCCGTGTTTCAACAAAATTTGAAAAAAAATTAACAATTAATATTTCATCTCATTATTCCATTCTCCCACAAATCCCTGATATTGATAAGTTTTGAAAACTAAGAACTGTAAAGAGTAATTGCTAGAGAAGTTTTTAAAATCGTCGCCTTATTTTACTATGGTGAGACGAGTTATATTTACGCTGAAAAATTGAATCAGCTTTTCACTAGGCCTCAGTTAAAAGACATGGTGATCGAACCATATTCGTTTATAAACCAATTTGAATTTATACATAATTAATCATATTCTTTTCTATCTAAAATATTGTGGCCATTGTAAAAAAAATAAATGTAATAAATTAACCAATAAAATATTTAGATGCATCAAAAATTATTCATGCCGACAAGTTGATTTCTTTTATAAATAAAAATATAAATTCTGACCACCTGATACTCACTTGAACAGTTCACACACACTCCGCACACGTATCACTTATCACTACAAACGTTTCGAACTTCTGTGCTCGATTGCTCGGATTGTTTACAAAATTTAATAGTTTTCTTTCTGCTCGAGTCGAGTCCAATCATTCAGTTTTTCGCGATCGCGATAACATAAACAAAAACACGTTAAAAACAGATCACACGTCCAATAGTGTCGGCAGTTCTGCACACACTGAACAAATATCATGTGTGCAGATTAATTTATACGAAATTTTCACATTTTGTTCTAGAAATTTTTTTTCTAAAATATTTTTCGAAATTTTAATGAGTTAATTCAATGTAAATAATTTAGAGCTATCAAATGTAGCTTAAATCATCTCGATATGTGGAGTAGTTTCTGAGATCTGCTACGATTTTTAGGCGAAAACATGTTACTTTGTTTGAATTTTCTAATTTTTGCCATTAATTTTTTGCAAAATGTAATGAGTTAATTCAATATAAAAAGGTTCATTCTAATTCTTACTGAAAACAGTTTTTTAATTGTTTGTACCGTTTCTGAGATGAATGGCATAAAAGTTTACCCAAATTTGCAGTTTTGCTAGGGGCTGCGCCTTAATGGAATAATGCAAAAATAATCGACATGTAATTTCTGTTACCATACATTTTCTGCTACAACTCTTTCGTTCCTCTTGCAAGATAAGGTTCATTTACAGTCTGTTCAACAAGAAAGGAATCGCAATTTTTTCAAAAGCATGAAACATATTTATTTTTCACTTTTTCTTGCTAATGTACATACGATGTAGTAACGTTAAGTCCCTTTTTAGCGAGTTTGGCCTTAGCTCCGCGCAGTCGAAGAGTGGGCACGCTCGAAAAGCTGGATGATCTTCTTGTCCTGCTTGCTCGTGGTCGCTCGCGTTTTCCCTCGATTGGGCTTGTCAAAGACCTTTTTCCACACTTCGTATTGCGTCACTCACTTTTGAACAAACTTTTTCGACTTTTTAATGTATTTGGCAACGGCGGACTGAGATAATTTAGAGCCTTGTGGGAGTCTACACAGGAAGACCGCCTCAAATCGCTTAGCATACGTGGCACTCATTTCAGAAAACGTCCGCGCTTCTCGAATTTTCGAACGAGACCAAAATAAACTTCTGATGGCGTCGTAGTCCATTCATTAGACAATCCGTAGAAAAAAATTGAGACGTATATCTTTTATTATTAGCTATGCATGTCTGGTTCCTTTTACGTTGAACAGACTTTATGACCTCTAGTTGCTCCTTATGATCATTTTCAGTTCGAGTAATAAGATAGGTTTCTATAAATTACTTTCCAAAATCGATTCTATTTGCCATGAAGCTACGACATAAATATGTTCATTCGCCGAAACGGATTCATTGAAGCCACCAACCACTGCAGAGGCAGGGCTATCTCCAGCAAGGAATAATAGAAATTCTTTATAAGTAGCTAGGGAATGCCGATTCTGGGCCACTTTTTCCATACAAACTTCAAATGTTGTCGAGGCTGTGTGTTTTGAGTGTGTGGGTGCTTGTGTTAGAGTAGTATAGGTAGGTGCCCGAGATAAGAAGGTGTGAGGCCGGAATAGGTGTGGATGTGATGGATGATTGCGGCGAGGGTGTGTGTCTAGGGTATTTAGATATGTGTATCAGATTAGTGTAGATGTGGGCTTTACGTATGTGGGTATGTGTATCAGTTTGATATAGGTGAGTGCCTGGGATGAGTATGTGTGGGCCTTAGATAAGTATATATCCATTTCTCGATAAGGTGTGTTTGGTTCCCAGTCTCCCATACAAAGCAAAAACTGATTCCCGTCTAGGTTAGTCCCATATTTCCAATCAATAGATTAGAGCTCTAGATTTGTTTGCGTGTATACACGTGTAGGATTGATATATATGTTTAAAATTAATAGGAGCTAGCCTTTGACGCTTTTTAGCGATAGATAATTATAATATATGTACTATTCATGGTTGTTATTCATCTATAGTGGAAGGATTTCTCGTACATTCGTTGCTTCTAGTCTTTGAGTAGTTTTGTTATTCACAGTTGTTATAATCTTTAGTGGAAGTCATTCTTGGGTCTTTTACGTTTCTAGCGGCAGATAATTTTATATCCATAGCTGTTTTAATGTGTAGGAGATCCATGTCTGGAGTTGCTAGCTTGAAATATCGGGGTTGCTGATCCATTAGGGAAGCTCTGTGGATAAATGGCGCTCAAAGCAGTTGGTTTGCTGGTTGTAGGGATTGAGATGCTTCAGCGTGTATCACTTATTGAAGGCGTTTGGTTGAGCGATTTCCTTGATCACGTTAGGTGTAATGGACGTTTTATATGGGGCAAGTGGCTGCGTTCTGCCGGCGGGTGCTTGTATAGACGGGTGACTGCGATATTGCTAGGTGATGGGGTTGCTCGTCAGCGGGTGTTCTAAGGGGTGGGAATTTGCTTCATGGGCGCTCGGTTAAAGAACGCGTTGCTCATCGATAGATGTCTTTGGCTAAAGATGGCTGGCAGCGTGTAGAAATGAACGATTTCCTTGATCATGCTAGGCGTGCCGGAAGTTTTTATGACGCGAGCAGTTGCGGGGTGATGGAGGGCGCTGCTATAGACGGGTGACTTTGCAGTATGGATAGGCGACGGGCTTGGCTTTCGATGGGTGTTCTAAGGCATGAGAATTTACTCCGTGGGTGCTTGCTTGAGGTGCGCGTTACTCATCGCTTGATGTCTGTGGCTGAGGACCAACGGTGTTGTAGAAGAGTAAACGTGATGCGTATCGCTTGTTGTAGAATGTAACTTGAGATGTAGTTTTCCCTAGCAGTGGATATTATGAGCCACAAAAATTTACTTTGTGAGCGCTTAGTCGCGTTGCTCATCAAAGTTTGCCTGTTCTTAAGTATGGATAGCCTTATCGGTGAGTAGGACCGATGTGCGTCGCTTGTCTGAGGATCGTGATTAGGGTGTAGATTTGCTCGGCGGTGAATACCGTTAAGCATGAAAATTAACGTCGGGAACATGTGGTATATGCAAGTGATTTTGCTTGTTAAGAGTAGTGCTTCGTACACAAAGACTAGCCTGTCGGTGGTAGTTTAAGGGCATCGGAACGTACACCGTAGAAGAGAAGTTGCACGGCATATTTGTGAATTTGCTTATTGAAGGCGATTTTTTGGGTGGTGGCCGTGGGCAGCGGGTGGCGTGGGCAGCGGGTAGCGTGACGCGCGGCATTGAGAACTTATTATTTACATTGATTATTTTCGGTCTTTCATTGCTCGAGTACGTTGTTTCTTTATTTTCAGACTTATTGCTATTTCATACTATTGATTTTATCGGTTTCATGTCAATAGTACTTTAAGAATCGTCTTCAATGTAATTTTGTCGGTTAGACTACTATGCTGATTGCTCAAATCGATGGATGCAGTGAAAGAGGTCTTAATGTTTGTTGTAATGCGTTCTTGCTATTTAGGCCCCCATTAAATTTTAGTTTGCTTGTAGTAGCATTTTGTTTGTATTCATCATCATCATTTATTTCTTAAAGCAGTTTCAATACTTCATTCTCTGATTTTAATATTATGTAGAATGATGACATTGTATTCTTTCATTTTTTCTTTATTATAGGTTGCTCATTGGTTTTGCTCAAAAAATCTAATAGTTTCTTCCAAGACGAGTTATTTTAAATGAATGATCTTGTTGTGCATGAGATGGCGATAATTTTGTTACCACATCGTAGCGTTTGCTTATGATTTTTCCCTTTTGATAAGTGCTTGGTTTTATTTTTTAGATCACTATGTTGACATGTATGTTTTGGGTATCTATTCTAAATTTCAGATTAATTATGGATGTTGTCTAGGAAAGATTTTACGATTTACAGTTTCTGGATGCTACTTTTTTATGGAGTTTATGTATGATGGATGCAGGAATCATCGGAGTGATTCTAATGAGCGAGAATATTTACGCATCTTCATTGTTAAATTTTTGGTAACTACTTATTACCCGCATATTTCCAAAGGGGGAATATGTTAACCGACGGATTCCCTGTTCCCCCGTATGGTCACCACTTTATTGCGGCTACTCCGGCGGAGGCTCCACCGTCCCCAATCTAGCTCACCCGAAGACGGGCGTGGGCGCCACTCATCCGCTTTCCGAGCCTTCCAAGGGATCGTCCGAACGAGAAGACGACCGCCGGAGCAAAAACTATCGCTTGGCACTGAAAACCGAGACACTCACATTCGCTACCCTCGCCAAACATTACCATCACCGTTAAATCTTCCAGGTCTTCTTGCCTGTTCACCGCTCCCGGGAAAAGATTTCCCGAGCCGCACTCCTCACAACTGGAAAAAAGTTAATTATTTGGCCCTTGATATGTGAAAGGAAAGATCGAATAATTAAACCTACGTTAAGTTTATTTATCAAAAGAAAACAATTCAATAACTTAAATGTTAAAAGAAAGCCACTTACTTTTACTTCCTAACATAAAAAAGGGGCCCCTTGCTTCCGTTCGCTCGAGCTTTCCACCGCCGTCTCGTCAAAATTTGTGATGCAGTTTTACTCACTGCCGGCTCATTCACTTCCCGCCGGACACCTGTTCCTTTCTTTCCAAAATGTTGGCCGGACAGCCGTTCACGTTTCACTCGATATTTTTTTCCGCTTTTCGCAACTCCACCGTTGCAGGCACATCCAAAATCTTCACCGCACAAAGGAACGAAGAACGACCGAGCCAATGTTCGCGGCTTAAATAAACTCACTCAAGATGTTTTCGCAGCTCCACCGTTGCTCGCACATCCAAAAAAAATCTGCACCGCTCAAAAAAAAGAAGGGAAAAGAGACCGCCCGCGCCAATCTTCTCGGCTTAAATAATCTTACTGAATCCCGTGTTTTCTTTTTCCCTTCCATCCACCGGGAAAAACTTGTTTTGAGTGACTTTGCACGAGTAACTCCCCTCGCTTGTTTCAACTCAACCTACGTACCACCTGTGGCGATCCTATTGGGAATCGAATGTACTATCGCCGAATGCATTGATTCCGTCTCCATTGTCTGTTATTGTTGATTCGTCGTTTATTCATCATTTCCTTCGACCGACGATACGAGTGCAGCACCACTTGTCGTTTGCTTGTCTGCTGTGTCGTCTTCGGCGACTGATGATGCTCCGGCGATGACGATCATTTGAATCTTTGGTTGGTTTCGTTTGATCATACTCATTTGTATGTTTAATTTTTAGCAAATATTACCCGCAATTTATTAAGCCATGGTAAGGTCTTTTATAGAGCCTTATAATGAAACTAGTTTATAATAGGATGAGAACTGCAACAACCCACAAATAAGCAAGTTACACTAAAATGTCGCGTGAGTGATGAAACAACCATCTCTAGTCGCAAATGAAGACTCTCCTGGCCGGAATGTGGGATTTGATGTTTGTTTAACCTTCTGCTAAGAAATCTTTCCCAACAATCATTGGGATTCAAATGTAACTTTCCATGTCTTAGCATTGTGGGCCTTATCGACTGATTTAACGCCGACGATGCATTTGCGCCTATTAGGCTCGGTATGTACGATACGATGTGTCTTTAGAGTTTTGGATGTTTCATCATATCTGCCACAATCACTGTACTCATGCTGGAGTGCGCAAACATTGCATTGGGATGGAGCGGAATAAGAGTACAAAGCCTTATGACGATGCAATTGCGTTGCCTGACTACATGTTTTGCCGCATATGTTGAATGGATGACGAATGTTTCCGCTACCGTGTGTATTTTGCATTTCGTTTTCGAGCTCGCGCTGGTGCTTGGTGCCTCCGCCGCTTGCTGCTGGTTGTGTTGTCCATAATTGTGGCGTGTGGAACAGAAGCGACCTAGCTACATGAGTTTAAGTACATTACGTTACAAAGCAAAATTACTATGTGGCTTCCTGCTTGTAATTAAAACAATTATTAAGCTTAAAATTATTGTGTGGCTTCTGTTTGTAATTAAAATAATAATTGTTTCGTGAATGGAAATTTAAATTACTTGTTGATAGTTACATCATCGGACTACCAGAAACAAACAATTAATAAAGTGCGGCTCGGTATTGCGTAGGTTAAACTCTTACGAAACCGCGTATGGTAGTGTTCGGTGAGCAGCGCTACGGAGTCTCAATGTTCACCCATAACATACTAAAAGGAAGAACCTAATATAGAAAAAAGTGAATGCGGTAGGGTATTGATATTAGGGGTTTGTTGGTATTATGTTATTATTGTTTGGTTATGCGCATAATGCACGAAAAAAAATTTTTTTAGGTCTTTGTAAAAAAAATTTTTACAAAGACCTACTAGTTTCGCGACCTGTCTGTCCGTCTGTCCGTCCGTCTGTCCGTCCGTCTGTCCGTCCGTCTGTCCGTCCGTCCGTCTGTCCGTCTGTCCGTCCGTCCGTCTGTCCGTCTGTCCGTCTGTCCGTCTGTCCGTCTGTCCGTGCGTCACAGCTGATTTCCTCAGAAACTATAGAAGCTAGAATGCTCAAACTTTGTGAAAAGGTCAAAAATGATGGTCTCCCAAAAGTTAAGGCCTCAACAAAAATTTAAAAAATGTTTAAGGGGGGTCCCCCCTAATAACGAATTGGCCCTTAAAAAATTTCATCAAAGGTAGTCGAGTGGGATATCAAACGAAAGGTCTTAACAGAATCTTAAAGAATCTGAAATAAAAAAATCATTTTATGAATTAGGGCGTCCAGGGGAAGGCTAAATGTAGGCAAAATTTGTGTCCCCCCCCCCTCGCGATTGGACACCTTTCAGCCGAAAAATCTGAAAATTATCACGAACGTGGACCTTTATGCGAGTACAAGGGCAACAAATACCTTAGAAATCGAAATTCGTTCAACTTTATTAATAATAGTATGATTTGTAGATTTTACATTTTTGCCCATAAAATCAAAACGGTACCTTTAAACTTCTTGAAATTTCGCAATTATATAGAGTGACATAAGATATATACGTTCACAAAATTTAATTGAGATCGAATCATAATCAAGTGAGTTATAGCCATTTCAATTATAAGGAATTACACCAACAATAACACGTGTTTATGGTTGATATAGGACTTTCCAATAAGAAGTGTTATTTTGATATTAAAAGAAAAATGCCATTTTTAATACAAATGATCGAATGTTTATTTCATTATAAAGAAAAAGATATGCCGTTGATAGCAATAATTAACATTGGGCAAATAACCACTACGACACGCTTACAGGACCATATCCTCTTCATGAAATTTTCCATAACCAAATCGCAAAGTGGTTGGCCTATGTCCTCGATAGCCTCACGAATTTCATCTTTGAGATCTTGAATCGACGCTGGACTATCGGCATAGGCCTTCTCTATCACGTGGCCCCAAAGGAAGAAGTCGTAAGGTGTTAAATTAGAAGATCTATTCAAAATAACACCTCTTATTGGAAAACCCTATATATATTTAAAATTGACTTGGGTACTTTTATTTTCTTTCAATTTTCATGAAAATTTAAGGAATAGTGTTTAACTTGAACATGTTCAATCGGCCGAGCATTTAGAAAAATCATTTAAGCTAGATCAAAATGGCGGCTGCACTGTGCTTATGAAAGAAACTGTGCATCTTTTGTATAAATTTGAGTGATTTCATATCTAAGTATTGGATGAATAATTCAAGTTATCGATTCACGCCATTAGAAAACTTGTTTCTAACCCTAGGATGTTTACAAAGACCTTCTGGTAGGAGCACTCTCCTGCTTACTCAACTTGTTTAGTTCTATATGATGGCATTAAATGCATGCACTAGAATTGGATGAATTTTTTTAAATTAGATGTTATTATTGTGGGGCTGTATTATTTACTTGAGGTAGTTTCATGAGTGTCAGTGTAATATAGAGTAAAACTGTTATTTTATGCTTGTCTCATATTCTTCACATCATGGTTTCTAGTGCTGAAAATTATTTTTTTAGCCATATCTTCAATAGAAACTTGTTGATCTTTAAGTATGAGAATTTCCAATTTACTATCTCTTTAAGAAATTGATGCATGCTTGGATGATGTCACTATTCAATAATTTTCGGATGCATATTATCGCTTTTAGTGCCAACATGATAACATGAGAATTTACAAACCTCATACCTTGTATGCTTGTATAAAGCGTAAAGTCATTGATGGTATATTCATATACATTTTCAATATTTGAGCATTAAGTAAAATACGTATTTACTACATTTTAAATATGCTAGATTGATCATCATAAGGATTTTCGGGCATGTTAATTGACATGTACTATTTTTACATAAATAAAATGTCTTTTTGTTGAGTTGCTTCTTGTTCGAACTTTTCGGCTAGATACTTGTTTGATTTTTTTTATAGACTAGAAGAAGATCTAATTAGTTTTCAACATGTGGGGTATGTTTTGGGTTAGCGCACTGCTACTATAGATCACTTAGGCTAATGGTTATGTAAGATAGATCGGTATAGATAACGATGTGGGGTAGCATATGAGTTTATGGTAGGCTATTTTGAGATCGATCTCATCGTAACATGTATAGACAAGTAGCATATGTTGTGGAGTGTTCTTGATAAGGATGGTCGCGAGTCATTGTTTGATGTTAAGAGATGATCATTACTTTCAGGAGGTGTTTGTCTGCTGGTAATTTGATGAACAGATGTACACTTGAGTTGAATAAACTCATGCGTTTTTTTTGTCCTTCGCTGAATATTTTTGAATGGTAGAGTTAAGTGTTTGATATTTGGGAGGTTCGGATATGCTAGGAATGTTTAAGTCATTTTGTTTTGTTGTTTGAGGTATTTGTTTACTTGAGCAGTGTTAGATTAGTGGTTAAAATAAATATATGATAGAAATAATTTATTGAGTAATGCGTTTTTTTTGTAATATATAAATAAATTTTGATGCAATTTACAGCACATCTAATAAATGGCTTGATATATTTATATATTTTATAGTATATTGAAACATTTTCAAGTTAACTTAACCTAGGTTTATTCAGCTGCACTATTTCTGCATTCGGACCATGCAAATGTATAATAAGTCCCCTCACATCTTTTTTAATGTTTATTGTAGAATTTATATAGCAATTCAATATCCCCAGCATATTATTGTAGCTTATGTCCCCTTCACTCTAGTGCAAACTGTTGATGTTTCAATTCCAACATCGTTTCGCTTGTATGTTATGAGAATAGTATGTTCCTAAATGAATTACTGATGTGGATTTCCCGATGCAAATTGAATATCAATTATAAACATTTTAATTTTAACAACACTGACCACTAGTTGGTTCTGGTTTTGTTTGGACTGTTTATACTACCCGGTGCTGTGAATTATTACTTCATCGTATGTACACGAGACTGCAGGAAAATATAATATTTTATGAGTGTAAAAATATTTCTTGTCTCTTGATCATATGAATGACCAATGCATGTACCACTGCCTGATGTCGTATTAGAGTTGGACCATTCACATATTTCCATATTTAAAGATATAATTCTCGATGCGTATTCGGTGTTCAGGAAAAATATCACGGTACTCTTCCATGAAGTATAGGATGACCATTGTAATAGATATTATCGCGTTGAAAGTGTATTGACTTCTGTCTTATTAGTTTTCTTGACGTCGTTTACCAGAATTTTGTCTTTAAATGGATGTTCTTAGGACCACTGTTTTGTTGAATTTCAAAAGCCTCATAATAATCCGTAGAATAATATGTAGTCTAGTCATAAAAAAAACGACGTGCTGCGTTTAAGTTAACATATATTCATGTTTAAATTTGTCCAGTGTAACGCACAAGAGGATCTGTTTCTCAATAAACTTCAGTATTTTATAGACTAAAGAGATTATACTTGGTTACCAAGCTTTTCACAATAGTATGTTGTTTTTACCATGTCTGAATGTACAATTTTCTAATGAATAATTCCTTTTAGTGAAGTAAAACAATTTTTATAGCATTTGTAGTATTTTATTTCATCACATGGAAAATTAGATAATTACAAAGTACTGGTTTTTCATTAAAAAGTCTAGAGTAATTTATATTTACAAATGATGTTTGAGTTAGAATGAAAAAGTCGATGATATCCAGTTTTAGTACGCTCTTTTCCCTGCATCTCGCACAATATTGGTCGTATTATTCCTTCACACATCAATAAGCAAATTGTTGTAATGCATAGCAATGTTGAAAAAATCCATCAAGATGAAACGCGTGAAGAGCTTGGGATGTTTAAGTATGAGTCTATCGCCTCCAATACGTATGTGGAAGAGTTCAAGCATTCCAAGCTGATTTGCAGGGAATTCTTCTACTCTGTCCTTGAGATCAATGAGGTGTTGGCGGAGTGACTGTTATCTAACTGCAACTAATTTTGTCTACTACATCGGAAGATTATTTGCGCTTGAAATGTCAGCGGGTCAAATCCAAGTATAACTTTGCTTTTATGGAAACCTTCATCAAGATAGTATTTATAATGCAGCAAGAGGTTTCCCTAATAGATTCGCTGTTTCTCTCGATTCTTTTTTAGTTTCTTCTCTTTCTTGCTCATTTTTCTGGCTGAAGTAGCCTTATCAGTCTGGCTTGCCTTCTCATGCTTCTGACTAGCTGACGAATATACTGGATCTGCTCCGATAATTTTAAATGACTGCTTCTCGTAGGAAAACTAAATATGTTTATTTATTATACCAGCATATATATTCACTTATCTGAATTTATGGATGGATTGGGAGTCGGTTCAATATGTGTTGATAATTCTATTGCATAAGTACACATGTTTAGCCATTGGATGCTGTAATGTTGCTTACTCTCATGATTTAAATTGAAAGATAAGAAAGTGCTATGAAGTTAAGACTTGAACCACCAAGCTTACAGGAGTAGGAGTCAGTAGCAGGAAATGACACCTTGCTCCGTATTTTCTATATAATTTTGCGGAGTCCTGCTGGGCTACAATAGATTGCTTATAGACTAATTAGCTGTCTTTTTATCTGTAAAACCATTTATTTAGCTGTCGCTTCTGCTGATGAGCTGTCTATTTTATGTATAATACTGTCTACGTATCTGTCTTTTTAGCTGATGCCCTGTCTGTTTAGCTAATATGCTTTCTCTTCAGCTGCCTTTGTACCTATCTTTAGTTGCTAAGTTGAGCATTTGACCCTACGTGCTATCTTTCATACGTTAAATTGATTTGTTGCACGGGAAGTATCTATTTATAAGAAAATTTGATTGCATTCCATACAGTTACAGTCAGCATTTTCACACCTTACTTTAAATGTTGTATGTTGGTCACAATTTACTTTAAGCCTACTGATTACCAAGACTGCCCGGTCATCATCTTCTAATTATTTGTAAGCATATATGGGTCAGACAAGAATATTCACGTCCAAGCTGCTATTCTGGTAAACAAATCTTGAGTAGGAGGAAGCCATTGTTAGTTGCTCGAGAATTAATTGATCGCATTTCATGCTGATATATTCTTCAGAAGATTGACTCAATACACCCTTTTCTTCATGCGCATCAGTTTTTCTCTTGACCCCTGTCCATTTTATCTCTAGGAACCCCTTTTGACAGCAATTTGAGTTCACTTTTCCATCTCTACATGTCTTCATAGGACTTGTGGTCCGTCATTACTTCTCAAGTTAATAATGGTTGAGACTCTTACCGCCCACAATGATGTTCCGTTGCATTGAAATCATGCTGCTACACTTATGAATTCATCCAAAATGCTCAAAAATCGTATGATCCGTTGGATCAGCCATAATCATTTTATAAAGCACAAACTTGTTGAGTAAATCTCTACTTCGTGCAAACCATTGCTAGGGCCTTAACATGAATTAACTTAGCCTGTTGTTTAGTCGATGTATTAAGGGCTTAAAGTGGAACTTATTGAGTATATTGAATCATCTTGCTGTTCTCATGTATGATCAACCCTTTTGGATTATCCGGGATATGCGAGAAGATCGGTGTGTTATGACTGAAACGATTTTCCCCCTTTCATTGAACAATTGAGTGAAATTTTGGTACCTCCAACTGACTAAAATTCTGTCATTGATCCATTTTCAGAAGAGTTTTAAATGGTTTCGATGACTTAGGCTGCATCATTACTCACAACCTGTGAAATGATGAAACATCACGGAAAAATATCTCTAGATATGAACATTATTATAGCTATCAAGTGTTGATGTATTAGTATCATATGATCGACTGGTCTCTTTATCATGCAAGGAAGGTTATCCACAATCACCAATTAGTTGAGCCGTCAGCTAAGGTCATGAGTGGTCTGTTCTGTAGCTGAACAATGATAAACTTCACACCAATATGTTTTCTTTTTTGCACCTACTAACCCAATTCCCTAGTAAACTCAAGGGCGTTTTCTCTTTCACACCTACTATCCGAGTTGATTGTCGGGCAGAAGGTGGTGGAGGGCCTCGCAAAGAAGCAGAATAACCCAGCCAGCCTAGTCCATTGCAACGCAGGCTACAAATAAGCCAGCTAGTATGTAACTTTTTAAGAAGACTTGTAAACTAGGTGTTATCGTTATAACTACTTAGCTGCAACAAGATCGGTTCATGTCTAGACTGTTCCAGTGGTAACATTTTTTTGTTGCTGATGAGTGCTGGTGGAGGGCCTCGCAGAGAAGCAGAATAACCTTCTACCCAGCCTAGCCCATTGCCATGCAAGCTACGAATAAGCCAGCTAGTATGTAACTTTTTAAGAGGACTTGTAAACTAGGTGTTATCGTTATAACTATTTAGCTGCAACAAGATCGGTTCATGTGTAGACTGTTCCAGTGGTAACATTTTTTTGTTGCTGATGAGTACTGCTTGCCCATTTTCCCTGGTACTGCGACGGAAAAGGGCAAAAATGTTTGCTTGACCTAGGAGACGGGGAAGCCATTGTAGAGGAAAAAGAAAAATTGACATCAAGGGACCAATTGTACGGCGTATAAACCAACTCCAATGCTTCAGCTTCCCCGATGTTTGTGATGGCTTCCATGACTACTTTTTTCAACTTATGTTTGTTGGCAGGGATCGCCGGATACCTGTTCCTCATCGTTGGTTTGATTTAGTTGACGTGCTGCCTGCTGAAGGTAGAGTGGCATATCTTGAGAGGGCTTGATTATTTTTTTCTTGACTGGAGGTGCTCGAATTTCAGCTTCTGCCTCTCCTTACAGTTGAGTCATGCATGTGGAAGACTGCTCAATATCTTCGTCTTCAGATTCTAACTCTCCAGCTGTTTCAAAGCTACTCTTCTTCGCTTTCATTGCCTCAAATGGAAACAACTTCAAAGATATAATAGGGCTTCCGGTTAATTCGTGCGGTTTTTTTTCAAAAATTGAAGCTTTATTGTGAAAAAATGGTTACAAATTTAATATTCAAAGTGTTGTCCATCGCTAGCTATAACTTTTTCCCATTTTTCTGGCAATTCACGAATCCCCTCTCTGAAAAATTCGGCCGGCTTCTCCGCTATCCACGAATCGATCCAATTTTTGACTTGGAGAAGTGCTGATCAGCCAGGCCATGTTGCATTGATCGGAAGAGATAGTAATCGGATGGCGCAAGGTCTGGACTATACGGCGGGTGGGGTAGGACATCCCATTTGAGCGTTTCAAGGTAGGTTTTGACGACCTGTGCAACATGTGGCCGAGCATTGTCATGTTGCAAAATTACCTTACCGTGCCTTTGTTCATATTTCGGCCGTTTTTCGCGCAGTACTCGGCTCAAACGCATCAATCGGTAGACTTCCCCTGTGATTGTTTCATTCGGTTGCAACAGCTCATAATACATCACACCCAGCTGGTCCCACCAAATACACAGCATAACCTTCAGGCCATGAATATTCTGAACGGCCGTCGGGGTATCCATTCATCACCAGTGACAATTCGATGCAAAAAAGTTTTTCTTTTGTGCCGTTGAAGCAGTTGTTCACACGTGAAAAACCGGCGTTCAACGTCTCTTGGCTTCACTTCATACGACACCCAATGGCCTACGTTTCGGATCATTGCCATTGCTTTTAGATGATTGGAAATGGTTTCTTGAGCGACGCCAAGTGATTTTGCTAGTTTTTCTTGCGTTTGGGATGGATCTTGGTGGAGCAATGTCAAAATTGCCACTTTTAAACCGTGCAAACCACTTCTGGCACGTACGCTCAGCTAGAGCATACACATCATACACTCTCACCGAGATACGATGACTTCCGGCAGCCTTTTTCTTCATATTGAAGTAATAAAGAAGTACTCCCGCAAAAACACTTTATTCGGCATAAAATTCGACATTTTCAGAGTAAAAAAAAAAGTATTTTTGTTTACGCTTCAGCAAAATGACGCATACTGATTCTGAAACTATATGATAGTAGCTTTTCAACACATATTTGGAAAGGTAAATCACTGGAATGAAAATCAAGTTACGCTATTTGCTAGAAACCGGTACCCCTATTATGTAGTCCTTGCTATGAGCATGCATAATTATGATTTTTTCTATTGAAAATCTCCATATTTTAGCGCTGTAATTTAAACAAAAAGAAAAATATAATTTAAAAAAACAACGCTATTTATTTGTTTTCTGACAAATATATATATTTCGGGAGTAAATGTTCTCCCTTCTTCAGTGTCTGATTTTTCTGAAGAGAAACCCTCAAGATGTACAATATATATGCTAAAGCTAATTAGTTATTAATGGCCGTACTTAACAAAAGGATGCATCTCAATGAAATAACAGGTCATAAAAGTATATTTTAAATGTGACTCCACCAAATTCATTTGACCCACATTTAAAATATACTTTTATGACCTGTTATTTCATTGAGATGCATCCTTTTGTTAAGTACGGTCATTAATAACTAATTAGCTTTAGCATATATATTGTACATCTTGAGGGTTTCTCTTCAGAAAAATTAGACACTGAAGAAGGGAGAACATTTACTCCCGAAATATATATATTTGTCAGAAAACAAATAAATAGCGTTGTTTTTTTTAAATTATATTTTTCTTTTTGTTTATGATTTTTTCTTTAATTTTTTCAACTCTGAGTTGAATTTACTTCTGAAATTATGTAGTTTTCTTTGTACTACAGGTAGATCAGTTCTTAGTTTCGTGCCAATATTACGTAGTGCTTCATATTTTTTAACTCGATTTCTATAATCAGTCAATGTCACGTTCCATAGTATTTCGTTTTCTTCGTACAAAGCAATTAATTTTCTTGTCTCCAAATCGGACCACTTTTTAATGTCATATGTTTTAGTTTTGGAAATGCAATTAGACAATTGCTCAGTAGTCAATCCCATAGTCTTATCTTCAACCTTAAAACAACACAATACGAAACACGCGAGACTTGGCACAACCACTCACTACCCGTACTCGCGCAAAAGTGTCGTGAAATATCTCCCAATGTTTGATCGGGCGACAGTGCGAGTGAGAGAAATTAATAGAGCTTGATTGTCGGACATCTTCGCGTTCTATTCGCGACACCGCTTGCGAGAGTAGTTGCAATACTGTCCACGCATCTGTTTACATTTGCCATTTTGACAGTCAGACAGAAAACTCGCGCAATTTCTCGCAGATGTAAACCTAGCACAAAACTATGTTCAATTTGCTTCGCAGAATACATGTTTCAATTTAATGCCTAGACTTTATTTAGAAGCATAAAAATCTAAAATCAACGGTAGCCGATGCTTGCCTGTAGAGTTAGCACAAACGAGAATGGTGACGCGTTCCTTACTGACCTTATGCCCTGGAGCACTTTCCTCTCTTTTAGATGCCAATGGTTTCCTAGGCAAAGCCTTCCAATTTAAACCAGTTTCATCGGCATTGTAAACACAATCCGGATCGTAGTCTTTGGTTTTCTTTTTAAAAGTTTCCAGAAAGCTTTTGGTAACTTCACGATTGGCAGACAGTTTTTCTCCCGTTACATCGAACTTCCAAATGCCATGCCTAGAATTATAATTGCGGAGCCAACTTTGGCTTGCTTTAAATCAACCACGCTTATTTTTTCACTAAATATAAGTGCTCTTTCACATAAAATTGGGCCTGAAATCGGTTTTCCTATTGAACGTTGTTGTAGGAACCATCTGAAAACAACGTTCTCAAGCTATTCATTTTTAGCTTTTTTCATCACTTTCCATGATGAACTTGAAATTTTAGCGCGGTTAGTTTGAATGCCCAATATTGTAGCGGCTCCGATGCCAAATCTCTCTGCCAGTTGTTTTCCAGTCACACCTTTATTTAACTGATTATAACTTCCACTTTATCATTCAGTGAAAGCACAACGCCGTTACGTTTTGTACTCATTTCGGACACTTAATCCAGCAGTAGACGCTAAACGCAATGTCAACACGAACGAAAAAAAACTGGACTGAAAGTATAGTGCAGCGGTCGAAATGTCGGATACGGATAGATACTCTGGTGCCCAGGCGCTGGTTAACTCAACCAATCAGAATGAGAGCAGCAAAGAAGACAAGGCAAACTGGTGGAAATGTAGGGAGCGCAGACTCAAGGAACGGTGGATACTGAACGCGACGTTGCTATAGTAACCACGCGTATGCATTACCGGCACTCGCGCTGTATTTTTAAATATTTATTTCGCCTAAAATCGATTCGGATAGTTGAGGATTCGGGTAATTGCGGCTCGGATAATACGAGCTCTATTGTATTTTGCAATACCCTGAAAATAACTAACTAAGGATTCTTTACACTTTCTAAGGGTACTTCATCATGTCCTACTGTTATGTTCAGGATATGCTACTGCGCTCATGTTAGCCTTTCCTCTGCATCTAGCCAATTGAAAGCTGATGCAGTAAGTGCAGGTTTCCTTGGAACATGATGACGATATGAGTCCCATTTATTAAAGGTTCTACTGCAGCCACTAACTGTGCATCTTACTGTAAAACGTGGATCTTGTCGATGGCACCGAACTACATGCTTTATCAAGACTTATGTGAATCACAAACAGAAAAGCACATGTTACATTTTTCACCTATTTCGTGAATACTCATTATTTTTGCAGACACAATACAGTACGCGTGTATTCACTACCTTCGATTTATGTGAAAATAACTAATATCGTGACGTAATATACTTCGCGTATATACTAGATAGCATACGTCAGTCAAAGTGGTAGAGGATTTTCGTCTCATGTACACTTTTAATCAGTTGCTATCGAACTAAGCATATAGGTACAAAACAAAAAAATGACACCTCTTTTCAAAGCACCCTCTCTAGTCATAGTTTCTAATATGTTCTCCTCTGGGAATTCACAGAACAGAAGATCAACTAAGAATCTTGGGCATCTTTAATTGAGGGCGGCCACCATTTGTTTTTTGTATCCTTCTAACCCACGAATAAATGTTTGTTCCCAAATGGAAAATACTTTCAAAATGAATCGTGGCCAATGTAGGAACAGTTGTGGTTTGTTATTCGGCTTTAAAATTTCAGAGTTGATTTCAATCTGAAAATTAAAGTTTAAAATTTTTAGATTAACTGCATCAAAGCTTTGAATTCATACGAGTATCCAATGACAAGCATGCATTTGCTTCAAAAATAATTTAAACTGATATAACATAATGCAAAAAAGTCTCCAGCATAAAGGTAGCATCAAAAAAGAAAAAAAGTAGGAGAGGAAATACCTTCCTCCGTTAAAGCAGGAAATATAATTTTCGCGTGCGTTTGGTCTGAATTTACAAACTCACAATTTGGAAGGGAAAAATTAATTTCAAACAGAACAAATTGTAATGCGGTTTCGTTATGAGTGACGAGGGCACTCCTCAGGAGCTGCCACGGTCCATGTTTCCATTTTTTTTTCGAAATGGAACGTCATTCACTATTATTTTTGGTTTTGATATTTTCATGAAGTAATGATGAAAACCGCATATTTAGACATACCGTTTCTTCAATACCTAGTGTAGTTATCGAGCAGTCGCCTTAGCAAACTGCTCAAATATCACCATCATGCTGATTCAAATTTGAATTGTAAATTTTAAAAGATAATTATTTAAATTTGCAATTGAAATTTGGACACGGCAACGCCTTTATAATGCAGCTCATCCACGAATTGCATTGCCGCAATGCCATCTAGAGAGAGGGATGGCTGAGCTGGCTCGTAAACTGCGGTTGCGACACGGCAAACTACCACTTTCAATATCACTGTTGGGGACGGCGCTAGTAGGACCGATTTTCCTGACTTGTCCCTGATTTCCATAAGACAAGATAAATCTCATAGATTGCTCGAACAAAGTGGATTATACACGGCAGGTTATTATTGAAAATATATAAACAGACGTGATAGGTGTTATTAAAGGAAAAGTCGAAGACGTGGAAATGCCAGAAGGGATTGAGAAAGTTGATATTATAATATCTGAATGGATGGGATACTGTTAATTTTATGAATCAATGTTGGATACGGTGTTGTTTGCAAGAGATAAGTGGCTAAAAGGCAATGGGATGATGTTTCCAGATAGTGGAACTTCGTTCATAACTGCAATTGAAGATCGTCAGTATAAAGATGAAAAAAATTAATTGGTGGAGCGATGTTTTGGGTTTGATATGAGTTATATTCAAAAAGTAGCTATAGCGGAACTACTTGTTGACGTAGTTGACCCTAAGCAGCTTGTCTTGACATCATATATGATTAAGGAAGTTGATTTATATACAGTCCAAAAGTGCCATTTGGAATTTCCTCACCATTTCAATTAATTGTAAAACGTGAAGATTTTGTTGAAGCATTCGTAACCTACTTCAAATAGAATTTTATGCAAAACATTGCATCGCCCTCACCATCTACGAAAGAAAGAAAATTAAAAATAAATACACAATTCATAAAATTTCATATGTGACGGTAATATGAGCCCCATAGTCTTCCTCTTCTTCTTCTTAGCTGTACAGCCCCTTCGGGAGCTTCGCTTCCTGCAAACAGCGCCTCCAACTGTCTCGGTCCGTTGACCCCAATAGTAGGGGAAGGTCGGGCAAAGTGGCCACCCTTAACTTTAAATGAATGCCATTTGTCATAATATCATTTTTTCAATGTCACTTCATTGTTTTATCATCTAAAATTAAAACAGTTTTCATATTACATTGCTATTTTCACTTTAATCAATATGAATAATCTTATTTTTAAGTTTAAAGCTGAAATGGGAAATTGACCACATTACCTACGTAGGATGGGTAAAATGGTCTACGTAAATTCACGAAATGGGTAAAGTCGCATAGACCCAATAAAGATACTTACTTGTCAATACATCAACTAAAATTTTATTCATATTTAATTAGGACATTATTATTACTACAAAGGAACTAAACAATGCTTCATTTTTCATGATAAGTAATATAAGATAAAAAATAAAGATATTAAATGCTATTGAGATCCATTCGAACTCGAGCCGTATCAAAATTTTTGGTTTAAAAGTTAAGAACAAAATTCGCATGCAAAATTTACATCTTGGTCATCGCAGCCTGAGCATGCTTCATGGTCCCATCGTTTACAAATGCAGCATTGTATACAACCGTCTTCGTGTTTCGAGTTAGACCAAACTTCTCCGCAATAAAAGCATTCAGCGTCACCATCTACATTCTTATCATCATCAAGGCTGGTGTGTTTACTAATTTGAGTTTTAGATTTTTTTTGCAGATTTCATAGAAATAATATCAAGCTTAGATATCTTCGTTGGTTCTTGTCGATTTTTTTTTTCTATTTCCAACTCCTTTTTATATGGACTGCTAGTGAGAATTGCTGTGCGGCCTCTTTTTCTAGATCACTTTACCTACCCACATACCAGGTCACTTTACCCGAAACGGACCGCAACGTAAACAACACTTGCTCAAATGTCAAACGCGAATAAATTTTCTTAATTTGCCGCGAAATGAATAGTTCACTAATGTACCAAATCAATATAATATGACATTGCTTTTCGTTTTGAGTTATCATAGAATCTTATTACAAGATTTAGACTACTCACCTTAGATGAAAGATAGCGAAAACCACTTTTTTCTTTATAAAAACTTTTCACACGAACTTGACGCGTTGCCATCGTCTACAGTAATACAGCGTCGATGGATGATTTTTTTCCACTCGCCATTGACAGATGATGCTTATTGGTTCATTCTTAAATAGAAGGTGACCACTTTACCCGACTGGGCCACTTTAACGAACTCTCCCCTAATAATATACAAATACCTTAAGAGGGATGAAAAATCCGTTTCCATTAAAGAAAAAGGAGTATTATTTGAATAGTACGAACTATATTTTTTGTTTTGAGTTAGTTTTATTTGCAAACATCACACAGATAGTTTTCTTTTTTACATCCTGCGCACTCATTATGTGCCCACATTTCGCAGACAAGGCACTGCACTCAAATTTCGCCTCGTTTGTGTTCAGAAAATAGTGATTCGCAAACCAAGCATGCAACGTCATCTCCTCCAGGGGTTTTCACTACCATTTCCATCTCTGAAAAATATGAGTCAATAGACTATATACGATCTGGATCTGAAGAAGTGTTTTACTGTATCGTGTTTTAGGATTGTTCAAATTTTTTGTATTTACTTAATTAATGCTTTTCAGTATCCTACCGCAGGTTTGAGTCTTCTTTACATTTCTTATTCCTCTCCTTCTGTTTTTGGAAATCTTGTTTTATTTTTCACTTTTCTTTGTATTGCGAAGGTGTTATCAATGCAGCTTTGTAAGGTTTTTGTCACTTATTTATCATGTTCTTCTTAGGCTTAAGCACAGGCCAAATTTTGTTTGGAGTGACAACATTGTTCACAGAATGAGATGTGCATGCACCGCTAAATCTTTTGCACCTTATAGTGATTTGGGTGTTTATAACTGTCCTTGAAGGGCTGCAGCGATGGTCAGCTGCCTTGGCGAGAGTGGTGTTTGCCCAGATTGGCCTTGTCTGAGGACGCGCGAACGCGCTGGCAGGCTAGTATTGCGGTGTCGCGGGGCGGGTTGTTTTCCCCAGAACAAGGGCCCACTACAAAAAAATTTCGCTGTCACGAATTAACAGATAAAATGCGGATCTACAGGTGTCGAGGCCGAGGTAACCTACGAAGGGTGGAAATCGCCAAAGCAAATCACAAACTGGACCTGTCGAAAACAGACGAGACTTTGGAGTACTTCGCCTTTACCGACGATACTTAGGGCCCCCAAATAAGATGGGGCGTTCAGGTAGAAGCGGTGCCCCCTCGCACATGTTTTATAGTTATATAACGCGTAGGTGATATGGTTCTACATTTTGTTAAAATAAGCTTGTACACAGTGTATTAAATAATTACGTCAAAAGGGAAAATTATAGTTACACATGTCTCCAGTGAAAATGACTTAACTATTACAACGCCATCAGTAGTCAGTACCAATTAATGTAGACGTATAACTTTTCTGGTGTTTAAAGAGGCGTTTATCTACTTATCCTTGAAACTTTCATCAAGACTTGCTGGTGATTCGGTTCATTTAGACATTTTTTTTAATACTCTCTGTCCGCAAACATGTACTGAAAAAATTATTACTTCTTGCTTGCTAATTATGACTTGACTATTTAATTCCTACTCAACTCGTTTACATTCAATCAACGATAACAGCACTACGGACATTTTTGAAAGCGATAAAAGTACCTTATATAGTACAATTCCAAGTGAAATAATTTTATCTCTTCTCAATTTTAATTTTGTACTAAAAATTGCAATCTATACTAAAGAAAGGGTACTTACCCATCCTCCTCGACGAGTGCTCGCAGATGGAGTGGGCACGGGCGGTCTTCATAAAATTAATCTGAAAATCTCGTTTGCCGAAAGGTTAGCCTTATCGTTATAAAAATCAGAGATGCGTCGAATCTCAGAATGAATCAACATGCGTTGAATCTCAGAACCTGAATCTTGAGTGATGGATGGACCTGCGTTAGCACATATTACTTCAGAATGTTGTGGAGTACAAATTGTGCCCAAGTTTTTTTCTTCACTTATTGACTTTTTGCCCTTACTTTTTGTTAATATTTCTAAGTCAAGGTGATCGTCTGTTTACGAGACTTAAATCCATTAGCTGCTATTGTCCCAGCCCGGCAAATTAAATACGCTATCCCAAATAACTCATAAATGTCATATGGCCCAACAGGTCTTCCGCTGAGGAGCATCCACTGTCCGATGGCTTCACTGTTAGTTGAATTTCATAGCACCAATAAAGGTTTCGTCAAGTGGCTGAAGCTTATGCGACGTGTGGGGTGGTAAACTCAGTATTACCACATGATTTTCTACCGCTAGGTAAATAACTTCAATATTTTTGACATGGGAATTATGACCATCTAGAACTAAAAGCACTGGGTCCTTCTTGGTTGGTTTGGTTTTTCGATAAAATGCTTGAGCCATTCAGTGAATAAATTAAACTGAATCCATCCGGAAGGATTGCATCTGGCAATGAAACCTGGCGGAGCACCCTTCTTGGCATCTGCGAAAATTAAGGAAAAGCAATATGTAATGTACATAATATGAGCCCTTTCCATTCGCGGGGGCTCATATACCAAACACGCTTAGGGGCCCATATTAGAACACTCACTGTTTTTTGAGAAAAAAAAGCAATCCGTACTGTTCTCTGGAGCAAAGTTTAATCGCAATCACAGTTTTTTTTATCCTTAAGTACTGCTGATTAGCATCTGTTGATTATAAGTTAACCCTCTGAATAGAAAGTCAGACAAATCTGAAATAAAAGCTCACCTTACAAATTTTCCTTCACAGTGAAAAACAAGAACAATGTACAGCAGACAACATTTACATATGAACTGAACCAAATCGCTAAAAAACGAAACCCAAGAGCTGTCATTATAGATTTCGACTGTTGGCATTAGTCTGCGCACCTTACTTTAAACGATATATATGGGGCTCAAATTAAATACAGGCCTATATTACCACCTTTACCTATAGATATCAAAGTATTTTTATTTGCTTCGTCGAAACTATTTTTTCTTTCGTGATGATGTTAAACACTTCGCCCCTTCTGTGTCTCTTTTAATAAATTTTTTAGTGCGATATCATTTAAAGTGATTGGTTTATCACTGTAGAAAGCGCATGAAGATGTAATTGAACTAAAGTTATTCTGGTATTCATGGGAATTTGAACTACTTGTTTGGCAAGTAGACTCAATCATTGCCAGAACTATAGTTAAAAAAGAAGCAGAACTTACAAAAATTAACATTGAAATGTTAAGGCCACTGAACTTTAACTCTTCGGGAAACAGAAAAACGTTTGGGTTTTTTACCCAACCTACACTACAAATCAAACTTAACGGTTTTTATAATTCTTTATTGGCTTTGAGAAAAAGTATAAAAATTATTTATAAAATGCATGAAATGATGTCCTTGTTTGCCTAGGAACTTCGTTTATAGGTAGTACATCATTTATACCATCAATTCTGTAACGCGAAATTTTGTGAATGAAAATATGTGTAGTACTCGAGCAGTTACACAAGCATACTGCTCGGAAACCTTCCTAACTCCTATCCAAAATTTTAATGGCAGATTTAGAAAAAATATTTAATTACCTCCATTCATAATCGTAACTTGTAAAATAGTTTTCTTTCTTATTATCATTATGTATTAAATGCAATTTTATATCAATTTTCCTTTATAGTAAATTTAAACGTTTCCCTTAAATTATATTCTTCATGAGATTTAACTTTCATTACTATTTAGAATATTTGGCATTTTTTTTTACTTAATCAATTTTTCTTGAAAATATTTAAACTGCCAATTAAAATTTAGAATATGGGGACACTGATTTAGTGCATCCCAACGGTGTATTACATCACGGAATGCAAGCGAACCCGGCCGAGCTAGCAGCTGATGCGATTTAGCGGTACATGAAAAGAGAAAAGAAGAAAGACAAGTTTTGGGACAGATCGTGGAGTTCTACTTGGACCGCGCCACGGGGAAGACGGAAAAAAATGGCGTTCTTGACTTGGCCGCGTTTTAAAGTCGAGAATAGGAGTAAAACGAGATCGAATTAGACTCCAAAACCGCTTATAGTTTATAAAACGTGCATCAAGTGGATTCCGCTGTGAGAATTTGTTAGAACCGGAGGCTCCGTACGTGAGGTGCATCTGGGCGGCTTTCATTATTAATTTTAGTTCACTTTTCCCCATTGAATTTTTGCCAAAATTGTGGAGATTGTTCTTCGTTGCCGTCACGCGAGGATTCGACCTTGAAATTGTGAAGACATAAAATGCAAACTGTTGCGCTCTCAGTGCTGCTTCGATCTACTTCCACCGTTTTCGGTTAATCACGTCTCTAATTGAATTTGCGTGAACGCAGAGACTGGGGCAAGCGACGACTTCGGCTGGTGGGGATTTTGCTGAACTTGTTGGCCACGACATTGCAGATAGCATTATTAGTGTTTTCTCAATTGAAATAAATGTTTCCTTACATGTTGCCAATCAAAAGTGTAATCCGCCAATTTAGTTGAAGTGATGTGCTAACGAGAAAAGGATGAAAAGGAGAAATGATTCTCTAACGTACATGGTCAATTTTCGAGTTGATCAAGTAAATGCAGTTCATTCACGCCGGGAATCGGATTTACCTCTATCATCCCTTCATGTTACTGTAAATGGAATTGTTTTGAGTGCATCGGAGAAAGAATTGATTTTACGGTCGTGGTAGTAGATGCATTGAATAGTCAGCAGAAAAACGCAAATCAACGGAAGAAGGAAACACTGAACAGGTGAAAGACAACTAATTTGGGATATGTATGCAAGTGAGACTCTAAAGCGTTTATCAGGAACAGCAGCGGAACCGCAGCAAGAACCTGATGAAGGATTGGTTGGTGCAACAGCAGAAGATAGCATAGCGGAGCGAGCTAATTAATTTGCGAAGAAGAGTTATTGTTTTCAAAAATGGATCGCCGGCGATTCCGTAGAGCAGGTCCCCTACATTTTTGAAACATGGAAACTATTCTGCGAAAATTTTCAACGGAATAAATGTCAACGCAAGATGGTTACAACACTGAGTAGGAAGCGTATGTATATATTCTTTTAAAATATTGACGTATGAACTTTAATGAATGGGCAAGACGTTATTTTGATTGAAGAAACTTACTCGGTAGTAATTTATATTAAAACAAATATGGCATATGCCTACTCTCTTCATATTTGCATATTATCTGTGAAGTAAAGTTTGATTTTATACACAGTTTAATGGCCTGCAAAACGTAAAACGAATGATTTCGCGCAATGAAAATTTAATATGAAAGATCTTATGTACATGTCCAGTGAAAACCGTCAGCGAAAATTTGAGTAGAGTGAGAATCTTGATTGTATTATTGCAATTGACACAATTTGCCTGGAAGAATATCTAATCAAATGGGGAGTAGCGAATTTTTTTTCTAGATCAATATATTTATTAAATGTGATATTATCGACGCAGTTAAGAGGATTGTTGTTAGTTGCAGCATAAAAAAATAAAATCGGGAAAAATGAAAATTGTTACAGGAACGGTTTAAGTAATAATTCAATTATGATTTCGGCATATGATCTATTCGGCACTTTATTTATACTTGTTTGGGAGTGGCAGGTTTGATGTATTTTATACTCAAGAATGGTGAAACTCAAGTAAATTGCCGAAAGATTTCGTATAATTTATGTGTGTCACGTTCATTTTTAACAGCTAAAAATATTTGGATGCATGAAACGTTATGTTCACGAATTTTGTCTGTCATAGTAGAAAAACGACGGAATAGCTTTAGTCAAAACTTTAACAGTGCAAAGTTAATGGTGTGGATAATATATTTAAAAAATACAACCTTAATGTTGATTATTTGTGCCTTCATTAATTGTACGAATATAGAATTGAATACGAGCAAGTCTTCCAGTTAAATTGAAAGTCCATACAAAGTACTTTTGTATGAATTTTTCACTTAAATGGGAAATTCATGGCACGTTTACGTTTGGGTCTTGATCCGGTTGGGATGGTGCGAGGGGGCACCACCTCCATCTGGATGCCCCACTCTCATTTGTGGGCCATAAAAATCGCCGGTAACGACGAAGTTCTCTGAAGTCCAGGTCCAGTTTGTACTTTGCGTCAGGAATTTCCGACCATTAGTTGGTAACCTCCTTTTCGACTTCGGTCCAGTTTGTACTTTGCGTCAGCAATTTCCGACCATTAGTTGGTAACCTGCTTTTCGACTTCGGTCGACATTTATTTGACCCCAGAAATTCGAGGGTGCGAAATTATTTTGTAGTGGATCCTTGTGCTGGGGGAAAGAACCCGCCCAAGACACCGCAACGCTAGCCTGCCGGCGCATTCACACGTCCCTAGACAAGGCCAATCTCAATAGATCCCAACATCCTCTTCCGCTGAGGCAGCAGACCATCGCAGCAGTCCTGCACGGACAATTTTCTGTACCTACTTCACTACATATGTTCCATTTACATGGTATGTTGTTGTCATTTCACCTCATTATGATAGTCCTGAAAGCATGTTTTTGTCTTCGATAAACATAATGATACTTGAAAGATTATGCATATCCATTCCGTTCGAACTTGTTCATCCTTCGTGCTACATTTTGCACTTCTTCGAGTACTCCGTAAAGATTGATGAGCGGAATCAGCAAGTCTTACTTCTTTTGCTACATTAGGCTTAAGTTTCTTAATATCTACTACTTGAATATTAAAAGCTGGGCGCTTAAGTAAAACTATTTTTTCTGCCAATAAGCCGTCAAACAAAAGCCTTCGAAAATCCTTGTGGCCAACAGAATTCCCCAGAAGGTTAACTAAAATGAAGGGAGTTACAACGCTAGCATCTAAAAAGTAAAAAAATAAACGATGCCACCATTTCTGACTTCTTCTGTCGATTTCTTAATTCGATTTTTATTGATAGAATTTGTCTACAAATAACAAGTTCGCGTTGTAACCGATAAGGGCTTGAGGGCAAGTAACGACAATAACCTCTCCATTTTTTTGCTACCTGCGTGCATAATTTATTATTGCTAGAATATGAAAACTGTATAAAAAATGAACACTCCTTTTATCCTTCTATTTTTACATTGGTATACCATCAGCAGTCATCTATCAATAAACTTCGTCTTGCTTAATAGTTTCTCAGTTTTCTTTGTGTTAATTGTACCACATGCGTACACCCCCTTATTTTTCAATTGCAAAAGCAAAGGATATGATGTGAAATAATTAGGGTGATTGCGAGAGGGATGCAACGCTTCTTCAAAAAGGAATGAATTTCATTATCACAACAGGTGGCAAGAAGTTACCCTCCGCATTGCAACAAGCTACACAACGGTAACATTTTCTCCCTTCTCCTTAGCAATAACCACATGGACGTCTTTAACATCTTTCCGGGTTGATTATTCAGTTGCAAACCGCTTTCGTCCATATTTAATATGTTTCCGGATTTGTCCATTAAATTGTTTTCTATCAAAACTTTTTGAAGTAATTCAAAAAATCCATCGGCTGCCGATCGATTCATACCTGTGCTTTCCAAAAAGACGCTAACCATGCATTGCTTGCTTTTTTTGCAATCGTGTTAATTTTATGTTTTACATTCAATTTCTCCGCCAGTTCCAACCCCAAGCTCCAAATGCCTTCCCTGTCAAAGGCAGACGCTAATTTTTTTATGTGCGCAGCTAGCTTTCTTTTATTTTCTATTTCGAAACACCTTGAAGAGAATAAAAATAATAAATCATATTTTACCTTTCGTATAATTAATAAATAAGTTCAGCAGTCCAAAAATCATAATAAAAAATTTTTAAAGATACTGACTGAATCATTACTTACCCATAAAGCCAAGAGGTTTTTTTTACAAAATTTCTTTTTTTCTGCTTTTCGCAGAGACATTCCAGCGTCAATGTTTTTTCGGGCTTCCTCTAGTGCCTCCTTAGGCCAACTACCCCTTGTAGTCTTGCGGATATATTTACGGGGCATAACCATGCTTAATATGCGCTTAAAAAAAACACACCCACAAATTTAACATACGGCATCTACTCAAAAAAAAAAGGGGGAGATGCCGCACGACACTTCAAAACTTAAGAAGAAAATGACACAAAAAGAAAATACACAGATGTATTCTTATATCACTTATTTATCATATAAAATACTTACCCTCAAAGAAACACACGATAACTTGTTTCCGCATTGACGTCTTGTAACAAACTGACAGTGAGGAAGGGAGCGCAAAACAGATATAAAAAAATCTCGTTTCATGTCGGCTGCAATCAATTTTTTTGTCCTACGTTTTTGGTTGAATACATAACGAAGAAAAAGCAACATACATTTTTTTACGCGGATGACTAGATGTATGAGTTTGCCAGCATCTATCCCGAGGCGGCATCTCTCCCGCAATTACCCTATCGAAAAGTGGACGATGATTTTTCTCAGCTTAACACCAAACTTTGTAGCCCCTTTTGATTGGTTCTCTGGCATATATTGTTTGATTGCGCTTTTGTCTTTGAATCTTATCATTGACTCATCAATTGCCAAAAATTCATCCGGACTTAAACATTTCTAAAAATTGTGTAGCAACTCATCTAGAAGTGGAGGATTTTTGCATAGTTTGTCAAAATTCAACCCATTTCGGTTAGGAAGAAGAGTATTGTCATTGAGATGTATATAACCTGACAGTCAACTAAATTGATTCACTGGCATGAATTGATTTATATAATTATCATGGAGATCTCGACTTGAGCTCCAATAATCCCTGTATCTAGGCAATAGTTTTATCTCCATGAGAAAATTTAAACCTAAAAATATTTTCATTTCTGAAATCTCTGCAGGTTCAAATGTTTTTCCAGTTCGTTGTTGCTCCTGCGTAGCAAAGAGGTTTGTTTGATGAACAATATCTTCAGTCATCTTGTTTGCTATAATTAAATTAAAGATTTGAAATGGTGTAGGGTTTACAACGTCTTTTACAACATCTGTGACTCCAACTACTTCTGTAAACTGTTCAATATTGAAGTTAAAAGATGTATCAAACCATTGTGGGTTTAAATGAGTTTCTTGAAATCTACTCCTTGAACCAAAAGAAGTCAGTGGAATATTATCTTCGGAGTCATATTCATCTTCTATATATAGCTCCAATGTTTTGTCATTATTTTCTAGCATATCTTCGGCATCTCGCTCAAATTCCTCAATTACTAATTCTCCGTCAGATGTATGATCATCGAGATCATCATCCATTACTATACCTTTCATGTGAGGTCCTAATTCTCCAAAATTTTCATGGTGTTGCAAATAACGTTCCTCTTATTAAATAAGGGTTAAACACAGTGGAGTTAATTCTAATCAAGTACTATTGAATATAAAATAATAAGTTTACACAGTGAGTAGTGAACGCGTCAAGGTACAAGATGAATCGGACTCAGCCCAGAGCTAAGTGCGCGCGGCACGCTTATCCAATGCGACATCTATGAGCAAGAACTTAAACTACTATTAGTAATTTCTATATTTATAACACTCCCACTTAGAAATTACAATCTATACATGTGAAACATACATTACAAATCTCGTGCAATACAGTTTTTTTTTTTTTTTTTTAATTCTGATTCAAAAAGCAAACATAATTTATTATTATTTTATTTATTAGTATTACAAATGCCAATTAATTTTCTCAAGCGATAAAATGATTGTATTCTTAATGCTTTCGTCAAGATATCAGCTTGCTGATGCTCAGTATTAATATATTCTAACAACAATGCTTTAGAATTATAAAGTGAACTTACAAATTTATATTTTGTATCAATATGTCTACTTTTATAATGATATCGCTGATTTTTAAGTATCTGAATGGTACTTTGGTTATCAATGTACAACACAGGTATTTTTACATTTTTACTTTTTGTTATATCTCGAACCATTTGTAGAGTCCAAACAATCTCTTGAGCAGCGCAGCAAGCAGCATAGAGTTCCGATTCAGTGGTTGAAAGAACAATCGTGGTTTGTTTTCGCGATCGCCACGAAATTGTACTATTACCTAATTTTACGATAAAACCCGATACCGATTTTCGCGAAACAAAATCACTTACGTAGTCGGCGTCACTGTAAGCCGTGATACTCGAAAAATCATTTTTGCTCGAATATACCAAACCGAAATTAACTGTCTCTTTAACGTATTTTACGATTCTTTTTAAAGCGATCCAATGAGTTTTAGATGGTTTTTCTGAAAATCGACTAAGTACTCCCACTGAATATGCTAAATCAGGCCGCGTTACGGTGGCTAAAAACATCAAACTCCCAATAAGTTGTTTAAAGGGTACATTAGTCTCATAATCCTCCAAGTTTTTATAGCACATTGAAATGTAATTTGGATCAGCTGGAGTCTTACTTGTTTTAGCATCTTGCAAATTAAATCTATCAATAATTCAATCAATTTTGTTACATCAAAGTATGTATGCTCAACATACTTTGATGTAACAAAATTGATCCATTATTCAAATATTTTATTTCAATTCCTAAAAACAGCTGTAAACTATTTGTAGTTATTTCAAAATTACTTTCAAGATAAGAAAGAAGTTCATTAACTCGACGTTCGTTTTTAGATGCAACAAGCCCGTCATCTACGTTTATAATTAACATTAGCGTTTCGTACGCAGTATCATGGCTTACAAAGACGCATGGATCGGAGTCCGTCGGATGCAAATTAAAACGTTTTAAACATGATACGAACTTAGAGTTCCAGCATCTCGCGGAGTGCTTGAGACCGTAAATACTTTTCTTTAAAACGCAAACCCAATCTGTTTCGTCTTCAAAACCTTCCGGCTGGCGCATGTATATAGTTTCAGACAAATCGCCGTTTAAAAACGCGGACTTCACGTCAAAATGTTTACAAAACATTTGCTCCGAAACCATTATCGCGAAAAAAGCACGTATAGAAGTGTATCTAGCTACCGGGCTGTATATGTCGGTATAATCGATGTATTTTCTTTGAAGGTAACCGCAAGATACGAGTCTCGCCCTAAACTTTTATTTGCCTCCATCGAGATTAGGTTTTATTTTATATACCCAGCGGTTTGAGAGAATTTAGCATTTAACTTATGCCTTTTCACCTTGGGTATATGAGTGTACACTTCGGTACCAAAGATTTTAAAGGAATTAAAATCACTCTTTTGACCATGCCATATTTCAAACGGTGTTTTACCATCAACACGAGTTTTTCTACTACGATTCAATACAAAACAAGCAGAATTTACAGCCTCTGCCCACAAATTTTTATTCAGGCCCTTTGAAAGCAACATTGTACGCCCCGCTTCTACAAGAGTACGGTTTTCGCGTTCAGTGCTTCCGTTCTGCTCTGGCGTGTATGTGACCGTACATTGATGTTTTATCCCGTTCTCAAACGAAAGTTTTGAAAGTTCTTTATTGGTATATTCCAATCCGTTATCAGTACGAAGTACATTAATCTCGTTACTAGTTTCCTTTTTAAAATGTTGCATACAATTTTCAAAACAAGCTTTCACTTCTGTTGTACTAAATATGAAGTTTAAGGTCACGTATTTCAAGAAATCGTCTTTAAAAAGCAAAAAATACCTCGAATTGCCAAGTGAATAGACTTCCATAAGACTGCAAAGATCGTTGTGGATAATTTCTCCGACTTTAGTCGTTTTATGGTCACTTATCGGGAAAGGAATTCTATGCATCTTTCTCAGCGCACAGGCATCGCAAAACGGAGTCACTTCTTTGATTACAATGTTATTTTTATGAAGAAAGTTCCTAACGTGTTCAAAATTTTGATGTGCAAAACGCTCGTGCCCCATTTGCAATTGAGATTTAACAGAATTATTTTCAGCTATCAAAGATATTTCAACATTTTTATTATTGTTATTCACTTCATTTTTATCAATCATCTTAAATTTATTACTTGCAAAAATTTCCATTAAAAATAAGCTACTATTTACCGGTTTTTTACCAATTACTAAAACTTCATCATTTTTAATAAATTTGCAAATATTTTTATTAGACTCAAATCTCATGCCTTTCATAAGAGCAGCGCTCATTGAAAAAAGATTAAACTTTAAATTCGGCACATAAAGCACATCAGACAAATATTTACTTGTCCAAACTTTTTCGTTGAAAGCATAAACATACAAACATACTAACAGTGTGCACGATGTGTCCGTCTCCAAGACGAATAGGAATTCCCTCCATTTGCCGAACCGTAGAAAAATATTCTCGTTCCTTGGACATGTGTTGTGACGCTCCCGAGTCGAAAATCCAAGAAGACAACTGACTGGTATCAACCTCCGTAGATATGAATATTTCGCCGACCGAAGCTGCATTCGAAGAACTCTGCTTACTGGAGACTGAAGAATTCGGCTTACCGGCATTGGACTGTTGCGCGTTCTTGTGACGCTCATTACCAGGAAGGTTCCAACAGTTCTTACGTATATGCCCAACTTTTCCACAGAGCCAACATTTTGGTTTTTGTTTACCACGATTCTTCTCTCCATTTGGATGATTATTCTCATTTTTCACAAAATTCTTTGAATTATTTGCGATCAAAGCACCAGAATGTTCGATTCCACTTTGCAAAGCACGAGTTTCTTTAATTTGCAAACGTGCCGAAAGATTTTCCAGATTTCTTTCTGCAACTGGCGTAGAATCCCAGGCAAACACAAAATGACTATTTTGCGGAGGCAAGTTCATCAAGATTTTTGTCATTACCATGTTAGCCGACATTGGCTCATTCAATACTTTTAATTTGAAACTCAAATCCAGGACCTTCGAAATGTACGTGGAGATATCGTCAGAAGGTTCCTTTTTCATGCTAAACCAACGTTGTTGCAGAACGTGTACACTAGCCTCCGACCTGTTCTCGGAAATAGAGTGCAGTTTATCCCACATAGACTATGCAGTTTCACACGTCATTATATGCGTCATGGGCTGCCTCTTCATGGATGTCACGATAAACTTTTGTGCAGTGCTATCTTTCTGTATAAAGATTTTCAGCTCTCTTTCATAGTCACTTTTTGTAGTCACGTATGCTGCTTTTGCTTCGTTCGTTGCATCTTCTGCTGGAGCAACAGGCGGTGTTGGCTTTGACAGTACACCATTAACAGCATCGAACACTTCATGTGATAATAAAATCACGCGAATTTGAAATCGCCAAACACTCCATTTTCAGCAACTTTTAGTTTTGCTACTTTTACCGCGTCACTGTCCGACATTATGTCAACTTCACTATTTCTTATTACTCGTAAACTTTAAACAACAATAAGCACTACTACTCAGTGGCCTGGGCCCATAACCTCTTAATCTCTGCAGGTTCAAATGTTTTTCCAGTCCATTGTTGCTCCTGCGTAGCATAGAGGTTTGTTTGATGAACAATATCTTCAGTCATCTTGTTTGTTATAATTAAATTAAAGATTTGAAATGGTGCAGGGTTTATAACGTCTTTTACAACATCTGTGACTCCAACTACTTCTGTAAACTGTTCAATATTGAAATTAAAAGAAGTATCAAACCATTGTGGGTTTAAATGAGTTTCTTGAAATCTACTCCTTGAACCAAAAGAAGTCAGTGGAATATTATCTTCGGAGTCATATTCATCTTCTATATAAAGTTCCAATGTTTTGTCATTATTTTCTATCATATCTTCGGCATCTCACTCAAATTCCTCAATTACTGATTCTCCGTCAGATGTATGATCATCGAGATCATCATCCATTACTATACCTTTCATGTGAGGTCCTAATTCTCCAAAATTTTCATGGTGTTGCAAATAACGTTCCTCTTATTAAGTAAGGGTTAAACACAGTGGAGTTAATTCTAATCAAGTATTTTATTGAATATAAAATAATAAGTTTACACAGTGAGTAGTGAACGCGTCAAGGTACAAGATGAATCTGACTCAGCCCAGAGCTAAGTGCGCGCGGCACGCTTATCCAGTGCGACATCTATGAGCAAGAACTTAAACTACTATTAGTAATTTCTATATTTATAACACTCCCACTTAATAATTCCAATAAAAAAACAATACAATGTTTTTGGCAGTATGATTGTAATATAAAATTCTTATCAAAATTATCGTTGATATAATCTAGCAAAACAAAATGATTCTCACTTCACTTTCACGCAGTGAACTTCATTCAATATACCATAAAATACAAATGAGTACAATTAGTGTCAAACTTCTATTGATTGCTGAAGGTATAGATTTTGTCATGCATACTCGTAAATACGATTCGCACTGCTACCCGCGTTCTAAAACAAGTGGTACGTTTTTTCCGCGCTAATGCAGCAAGGGAGATATATATTTTTGATGATATATTATAAGTACCAGCGTGTCAGATACGATACAATAAATGTAGACTGTATTTGTACTAACATGCTTGTAAGAGTTAAATAACCTACATCCTTTCTCCAAACGTTTTAATGAAATTTAAATTTTACCCTCGTACATAACATAGGCGGAGGAAATAATTAATTTATTTCGGACTCAGTCGCTACTATAAGACTCTTAATGTTGAACGCTTTATCTAAAATATATTTTAGAATAATATATAGCTGTACTGGTAGTAATTATGTCAAGGAATAACGTCATACCAATTAAAAGTTTTTGTATCATTTATTCAAATCTGAATCGTTTACATATTAAATCCCTGAAGCCATTTTGCTCTTCAAAGGTAGCAAGTAACTCCTGTAAATGAAGGTGCTCAGTATTCTGCAGAACTAGTTGCATTCTGACCGGTTTTTTGATAATTTCACAAAAAAGTTATAACGGACTTAGAACGCGAAGAGAGAAAACCTTTTGTCTTATATGCCAAAAATAAACGCTTATTAAATTCACATTGAATAGCCGACAAACACGTTTGGCAATGGAATTGTTGTTAGAGTTTGTGAACTACAAACCGTGCAACATATCAACGTCGAAAACATGCCTAAGTCAAAGTCAAAAGCGCTTTATTTAATACCAACCGTTATAAATTTTTAAAAGAACATAAAGCAAATTCCAGACAATAAAACTATAAAAAAACTTAATGGCCCGAATTGCTCTCTAAATTTATACGTTATCAGTTAAGCACATTTAATGAAAAGAAATACACTAGCAAATTTAAATTAATTAAGATTATTAAATATTTTTTGATCCAATTGGAAAAAGGAGAAAAAACCAACCAGCATTATTCAAAAATTACTTATATTACTAACACAACAATGAACTTATATCCTATACCTAATATTACCTAAAATTACTTATATTACTAACACAACAATGAACTTATATCCTATACCTAATATGTTACACCCTAATTCTAAATAAGTTCAATCAAAAAAAAAAACGTTACCTTATATTGAAACCTATACCTAATTTATAATACAAATAAACAACAACACTAGATGTAGCAATAATGAGATGAATCTAAAAAACTTAGTAACGAGAAAAAGCACAAAAACAGAAAATAAACACGAATAATTTAGACATTGTCATTCAGCCACCAATACCTAGATTGCTCCATCTCAGCTTGACCAGCCTCAACGAATCTAGCAAATGAGTATCTCCATTGGAATTGTTGGTCTCGTGAACTCAAATTCGGAGGATATTTTATCTTCTTATCGGTGGTTCGTCTATATATGTGATATATAATTGGGACGCCGTCAGAATCAAAAACATCGATTCATTTCCAAATACACGAATGCTTCTGGAGGAACGAAGCCAGTAGTGAGGCAAGTCACAATATACCCGTCTGTAGGGTGGAACGGCTGTGAAATCCAAGGGTTTTCACTCATAGTTACAGATCTTGCGAAATGATTCCGAAGAAGTTTCAATATGAAGATATCGACTCTTGTCACTTGAGCGGTTTGATAAATTTTTCTTTTCGATATATAGTGCTTCCAATCCGTCTCAGGCTTTCTGTACAAACCAGTACATGCACAAAGACATTTCCTTTCGAAAACTCTTAATCTTTCCATTGTACTAGCACTCTGGTTGTACCAGATCTGGCATCCGTATGTCAAAAATGGCCTAACCAGGGTCTTGTAACAAATAACTTTGACTTTTTGATCAATGTATCTGGAATGAAAGAGTTGCTGAAGAGCCATGACCACTTTTAGTGCTTTACTGAGCATGATTTTGACATGTTCAGTATAGTACAGATACTGATCGAGATGAACACCGAGGTATCGAACACAGGATTTATGTGGAGCCCGTTCTGAACCACCCTCACCAGCCATAATGTGGAAATCCTTCCAATAACGTTTCAGGTCTTGACTGGCCCCCTGCAGCGTTGTCCGAAACAAAATTGTTTCGCACTTCTGCGCATTGATTTTCATTCGCCAATTGTCGGTGTAGAGCTGTACATCATTAAACATTTTTTGAAGATTGCTCTGAACTATTGTAGCTTTTCGGTCTGCCGTATAGATGATCAGATCATCAGCAAACGCAACCAATGATCGCGTTGGCGAGACATTAAAATCAAAGCTGTTCAATAGCTTGCGAATGAATATTGAGAAAAGCAGGGGCGCAGTAACTGTTCCCTGCTGTAGACCATCCAAGACCTTGAATTCGCGTATTTCCCGTATAACATATTGCACATCATGGCGACAAGGTGTCTGGGGAACCTGTCCTGAAGAAGTTTGAAAACTAGTCCATCTAACCACACCGTATCGAAGGCTTTCTCCATATCAATGAGACATGCTCCAACACATTCTTTGTTGTTTAGTTTCCAACAGATGTCTGAGGTTATTTTCGTTATTGCATGTATGGTCGAATGCCTGGCACGAAAACCAAATTGGCAATTCGGCATCAACTCATATTTCTCAATGTGGGCGTTTAATGCTCTGTTGAGTATCACTTCAAACACCTTGCTGATGTTAGGCAGCAAGCTGATTGGGCGATAGCTTTTGGGGCATGAAGATTCTTTTCCTTTCTTCAAGATCGGAAATACCTTAGCCTTTTTCCACTCATTTGGGAAATATGAATTATTCAACATGTTGTTGAACAATATGCAATAATTCCTAATAGCAACCTCAGGCAAATGTCGGAGAACTATGTTTGGAATACCGTCTGTACCACATGATTTTTTGTTGTTTATTCTGCGAAATATGAAACACAAGTCTTCATAGCTGACAAAATAATCAATAAGATTCAAGCTCGGTATGAGGTCAGATGTTAATGTTTCATCGAAATGAAGAATTGATTGGCCGTTCAGGCTTGATTTGAAGTCGGAAACTTTTGCTTCAACGACCTCCGAAAATATTTCATTCCTTCTCTCTGGGTTTGGCAGATGAACCAATTCAAAATGTGTTCCAATCAGGGCAAGTTTCTGCAATCCTTCACATATAATCCTGTTTCCATTTCTATCCGGAGTCGTACTATCAATTTCGATACCAGCTCTATCGAGAAGATTTATCTCATCACTAGCGACTTCAAGATTCGATACCATCACTCGAGACTTCCTGCGGAATAAGCTATTCACTTTCGCGAAAACGCCATCTGGGTTCTGTGGGCTAATACCCCTCAGTTTTTCCGCCCATTGATTGCTGACCTCACTCCTGAAGTATGACCGGATTAAGTTCCGGACATTCTTCAGGTGTAATTTCAACAAAGCCAACGAGGGATGGTTGTAGTCCAAAAATCGTCGATAAATATTGTTGACGCGGTCGAGAAGAAGGCTTTTCAATCTTTTCAACCTTGCGATGGTTGGTGTTTCATATCCTTCCATATTGTTTCGATGTTTAATCTTGGGAACAACTTTCTCAATCGTTTCCAACGTCAGCTTCTCTAACTTCGACAAATAGAGATCTATTTCATCGTCAGTTAGATTTCTGTTATTAGGAACCATTGAGCAAGCGTTGCCATCATCAGAAGAGGGACATTGCTTCTGGTACTCCCGATTAAACTTCTTTTGAAACTTTCCCCAGTCTGTTTTATTGGAATTCAACCGATGGTTTTCATGTTGAACTGGAATGAGGAAGAAATCATCCCTTTGACGATTGATTCCCATTACGATTGCGTTATGGTCGCTATCGTAAGGAAGCACCTGCAGTTTCCGTTGAGGACTATTAAAGCTGAATTCAAGTCTTGCGTCAGCAATGCAGAGGTCCAAATATGAATTTGTCCTAGGGTATGTTGGGAACTCCGACCCATATAGGTTGCTCCTGTATTCAATTTGGTTCTCTGTTATCCATGATTTCAGGAATACACCTCTTGGATTATTGGTGGCGTTTAGCCATGATGTATGCTTGGCATTCAGGTCACCGGCAAAAATATAATAATTATGCAGCCTGTTCAATTCGAGTATTTCAAACAAGGAGTTGAGTTCCTCCTTGAGCTTGAGAACATTTTGACCAGTTGCATAGGCAGAGATAACGAAGAGGTTATCCCCACCTGGCAGTGAAATTTTGATGACGGACACTTCAAGAAATTCAAAGTTTTTGAATTCGACTTTTTCAATATTTTGGAAACAATAGGGTCTTCTAACCAATATCCCGGTGCCACCTCCCCCATCACCTATTACCCTATCGTTTCTTACGAATGCAAAATCTTTGAATTCCATGGAATGCCATGAATTGAGGTGGGTTTCAGTGAGAAGTATGATGTCAGGCTTTTGCTTAACAACAAATTGAAGGAGATCATCACGTCGATGTATAGCAACGATAGAGTTGACGTTGATCGATATGAGGCGAAGCCTTTCCATGGGAATATGACTGGATGACAAGTTATTATTAGGCATTTGAAAGACCTAAACGCTGAAAAGCAAAGTTAATTTTTGAATCTTGTTTGTCGATTCTCTCCGATAAAGAAATAAGTTGCTGGTAAATTTTGAGAAGCAGCTCATTATTGCCACTTACATTATTTACAATATTTCCAGCATTTTCTGCTGGTCCTCTAGCGGCTTGTGCAAATGATACTCCGGGCTTGACGAAGTTGGAAGGTATGATATTTCGATCTACTTGTGTTTGCTTTGGAGCAAATTTAACTTTTGCGTCTTGATATCGGGAGCATCCTCGATAAGATGCTGGGTGACCAAAAACACCGCAGTTAACGCAGTATAATTTTTCTTTAGGCTCCGTCTGAGCCAATTTGCACTCACCGGAAGCATGAACGTCTTTGCATTTAACGCAACGATAGTGCATGGCACAATTGGCAGCCGAATGTCCAAATCTTTGACACCGGTAACACTGGTTGACTTCTCTTTTCTGGAGGCGTTCCCACCTCACCACTCTGAAATTCAAGTACCTTATTTGTTGAAGGGCACTTGGACTGCTCTTATTTGCAATTTGTACTAGGTAAAGTGGTACATTTTTCCTTTCTATGGTCGACCTTCTTGTCGCAAAAGCTTTGACTGACGAAAGCATGCCTATTCTGAAGAAGGATTGATTCATCATTGAAAGGCTGGGAGTATTCATCTGACGCCGACATGATACGTCTTTTGAAGCTTATGTTAATTTGCTACAGAGAGCTTGAGTCAAAGTAACCATTAAGAACTGGTATATTCTGCAAAGGAATGTAGTTTTCATCTCGCCGTGCGGAAAGTAGAACTGAGCGTGTGGAAAGCAATCGTTCCTTTCACCGTATTGAAATAGCGTGCTTGCACGGCACGAGCGACCCCAGCAGTGCAATGTCTTGACGCTCAATTGTTTAAACATTGTTCTTTTCTAAGAACTGTCCTCACGCCTCGACGAAAAATAGTATACGATATTCGTGCGGACGTAGGTGTTCCCACTCGCACTCTTTCCACCATCGCTCGCTCGGGCGGCAAACGTCGCACTCGCGGGAACACCTACTTTCCGCACTCGTATCGTAATATGCTATTCCTTTACCGGGTTCCCTGATTTGATATCGTACCAAGAATTTTCTATAACAATTATGAAATTACCACACAGATGGATTATTGTTATGTCCTCACCCACTCCTGACGGATGAGAAAAAGAGTTCAATATGATCCTGGTTCAACTTATACGTAGGTATGAAAAAGAGTTGCTTGCTTTCTATAATTTTCCTATACAAGATGGTCAAATATTTTTGAGCTGCAATCATACCAATAAAACTAATTTTTATTGCGGAGTGATTAAATGACCACCAGTTCTTATATAAATACTTGAGAGGTAAGCAATTGTCCTATTCGCAAAATCTAAAAATGTGGGAAAATTTCGCTCGCTAAAACCAAAGCCGCTGACCCGCCTGAAATTTAAAAGATCAAAAGTTCGTTGCAAAATCTTATGAAGTCTGAAGTTGAACTCTAGAATTTTAAGCTCCTCTCTATGGAAGCCTAGATCATCTGCAACTGACTTACTTACAGTTTGAACAGCAAGCCTGATTTTCATCCTTTGATCTTTAAAAAAATATGAGTCGTTCTCAATTTACGAGTATCTCTCTTCCCCATCAACCATTTTAAAAACTTTCATTTCCCCCAAAGTGTTTCTAATCAGTTTAATCCAAAGCGTTTTAATCAGATAAACACCATAGATCTCAAAACCGCTTGAAATTTGAAATATTGGGGCACATTAACATTGAGTCACAACGTAACAGCTTAAAGGTGGAAAAATTTACAGAAGAGCCGTCGAAAGTAAGCCCAATAATTAGAACATCTGATTCGATCAGTTCATTTATACAATGGCTTATCAAATTTTTTTCTGATCACCTTGCAAAGAGTGAATGGGAAAGTATCGTAAGGGTACTTTCCAAGCTTCATTAAGACAAACGGCCAGAATCACCAAAATTTGTGTGGCATGAACATTGCAATTTGACTCATTTCCTACTTCTACATATCCTAATACTCTTTTACTATCTCATTCTATCTGCTGCTGAAATAAATCCTCTTTACACTTTCATACTTTTGCCACCGCTAAATAGATAGCATCAAATGATTCTGTTATGAATCCAGGATCGCAATCAACTATTCGATACCAGTTTGAAATAGTTGTAGGATAGGTTAGAACATTGCAAAATTGCTCCCGAATAAACGTATATGCCTTTGGGCTTACTGACTGATTCAAATCAAGAGCAAAAAAATGCAAAGTTGGAGAATAAGCTTGAGAGACAGGAAATCCTTTCGACTTGAGAAGGACACGCTCAATAAAAGCTTTCTGTGAATCGTTCAGATTAAAAAGCAGATAAAATTATTTTATGATAAGGTATTTCCTTGCAAAACGTGACCTAGAATGGTACTCAAACTATCAAGTTTTTCTTATCATTACTAATTGTTTGATTTAACCTTTTTAAATTTTTTTTTCTTAATTTTTTTTTAAACTCAAACCTTAATCGCTTTGTAGTAGCTTATGATGAATCATTCTGAATTGATGTCATAGCGCCTTTGAGAGCAATCTTCGCTGCCTGAAAACAAAAATTATAGGATTAATAAAAGGGGTACCGGTTAATTTGTAAATAATTGTTTTTGCATTTATTGCAGTTATTTCTAGTGTTGAAAACTCTTTACATGCACTGTACTTGTAACACCAATGCTTTTCAGTATGTTCCCAACAAATATAAATATTAACAACTTTTTTTTGTTGAATAGCTTCAGACGAGCTACTTTTTGGGAAAATTTACAAAAGATTGCAAGAGTTCCAGTTACAATTATAGTTTATACCTATTTCGTCCTCCACGTGTACTCGGTGAGGATCCGGAAACACCTCATATTGCGTCATATTGCCCCTGAAATTTTGTAAAATGTTAACCATGAACGTAATATTTCATTAAACTTTGTTCACTTCTCCTTGCGTTGGATGTGGACCTCCTATATCTGTTGCCACGAACTCCCTAGTAATAAAATTTTACAAAATCATCAAGCCGATTAAAAAATATATTATTCAAACTTTACCTCATTCGTCAATCAGATAGATCTGGCAAAGAGCGGATTGTACGTAGACAACGCCGCTTCCGTTTCCTGATCTGGATAATGTCCTCTTCTTTAAAGTGAAGATAACAAACTTTGCCCGTGTATTGTGGAACGTGATCATTACTTCAGATAGCAGCAAGCCAAAACCTTTGCAGTTCACTTTCAGCAGGAACTTTTAAATAAAGTTAAAAAAAAAAACATGAAGACAACTTCAACATAATAATATACATTAGCTTTTGAAACCATTTTTTGAGAAATATAGACGTTACCAATTTATATTATAGAATTATGTGATCGAATCACATAACTCTATACCATAAAAGGGCACGCGAGCCACTCTACCCGGCAAGAGCCCCTGTTCAACAACAAAAAACGGAGGAGTGCACCCGATGGCTAGCCCATGATATAGGAGGAGTCTGCCATCGTTACGGGTCCTATACCCGGTCAGGTAAAACGGAATTGAAAGACCGAATTTTTAAAGTTTAACAATTCATGGTTTTATTGCAAAGAAAAAACAGAAGAAGGTGATTTACAATAAAAAAAATTATATTTTCTTTCAACGAAACTTACTAAGGTCATAAAAAAGGGAACTTACAAAAATCATTACATCATTTACAAAGAAAAAAGAAAATCACAAAAATTATTAAAGAAAAAGGAAATATACAAGTGTTCAATGCGCGCTTGTTTTTCTTTATAATTTCTATAACTTTGGCGGTAATACGCGCAAATTGTTTACAACGAGCCACCGTCAATTATTGTTTAATTTACAATTATCACCATGATGCATGCAAACGTTCATTCAAAAAAATATTCGGTGCATTTAATTTCACATTGCCTATTTTATACTCTTTATACCTTAGAAAATGCTACGTAAGTTTTTTGGCCAAAAAGAAAACGTTCGCCTACTTGTTTCATAGTATCAGTTTCATTCAAAAGCCTAAATTTACGGTCCAAGGTATTGTAGATAAATTTTTAAAGCAAAAAAATTGAAAACCAGCATGAATATAACCGCACCTGGAATCTCAATTATCGAAACTGGTATACTATGCTCCGGAAAATCTGCATAGTTTGTAGGGTTTTGTAAAATATCTGTTCAGAACCCTATAAGTTTATATTTGAGAACTCATGAAACATAAAATCAGAATACATAAGTTTGAAAATTTCTGTAATCATTGTTGAAGTCTTTGATGACTTTGAACTTTTCAGATTCCACTAATTTATTTAAAGTCTCTTGTAACGATTCGCCACTCGGTACCTCGCTATGCAAAGAACATGGTTGATAATAATTATATTCAAACGTATATATGTTTGAATTACCTAACCAAGCGGCCGCAGGGATTTCTGGCGAAGATAGTTTTGATCCACTGACGCCATGGTTACTGAGTATGTATATAAATATATATATATATATATATATATATATATATATATATATATATATATATATATATATATATATATATATATATATATATATATATATAGGAAAAGAGATTTTACTGTATGCGACTACTCCTTTGAACGCAACAATATCATCGCGAGGATTCCAAACAGCGTAAAGCGCAGAGAAACAGTTCCTTTCAGTTTCAGAAATCAACTGTATTTTCTTTATACTTACTTTCCTATTTATACAATTTCTTACTTGCTAATGTCCTTAAATAATTTATTATTCATCGATTGTCTTACATTCAAAAACCTATTTAATTTATTACTCATAAACTTAACCCTAATCATACCTTCATTCCTCACACTTCATAAAATTGAAACCACTTGACCCAGTTCACAATTAGTTCTTCTATTTTCCATCAACAATTGTTAAATCGTAGTCAGATAGATCGACACGAATTCTAGTTAGCTTTGATGAAGGATTCTTATGGGTAAATAAAGATATTAGTGGTCTATGATCGGTCACAACCACGAATTTTCGTCCATATAGATAGGGTCTGAAAAAGTTTATTCCCCAATGAATAGCTAGAAGCTCCTTTTCTATAGTTGGTTTGTTGATATCATGCTTAGCCAGAGATTTGCTAGCATAAGAGATTGGTAGGTCTTGGCCAATTTCTCCTTGAGATCAAACTGCGCCCAAAGCGTAGTTAGAAGCGTCTGTAGTTAAAATAAATGGTTTCTGAAAATTATGGTTTCTGGGAATTTGGATACTGGAGAATCGGTGGTTCTATCAGTTTTCTTTTCAAAGTCTCGTATGCTTTCTGACATTCTTCAGTCCAGATAAAAACAACATTTTTCTTTAGCAATGAATTTAAGCATTTGGCCGTTTCAGCAAAATTTGGAATAAAACGCCTATAGTAGTTGCAGAAAGCCACAAATCTGCGTACTTCGTCTGCACTCTTTGGGACTGGGTAGTTCTTGATCGTATTATTCTTAGCAGGATCAGTCTTAATACCTTCGCTAGTTATTAAATGACCCAAATACACTACCTCTGATCTCAAAAACTGGAATTTTTCAGGATTTAATTTCAAATTATGCTGACGCAATCTTTGCAAAACCTTACGAAGATTGTCATTATGGTGTTTGATGCTACAACCGAATACTATAATGTCATCGACATACAGGAATGCCACTGAGAGCTATAGTTAGCATTCTTTGAAAACTGTTGGACGAAATTTTAAGTCCAAATGGTAACCTCTTGAACTGATAGTGCCCATCATTGGTGGAGAGTGCTGTCAATGGTCTAGACTCTTTCTCAAGCTCAATTTGATGGAAAGAGCTAATCATGTCCAGCGTGGAGAAATATTTAGCTCTACCAAGCTTGTCTAAAACGTCTTCAAGTCTCGTTAAAGGAAACTTGTCGTTGACTATTTTATCATTAAGTTTTCTGAAATCTACAACTAGTCGCCATTTAGATTTCCCGACAGTACTCTTTTTCGGTACAACCAATAGAGGTGAATTGTAAGGGCTAGTTGATGGCTCGATGGTATCATTAGTTTCAAGATCTCTAACCTGTTGTAGGATTTCCTCATTTTGGGATTGAGGTAATCTGTAATTCTTAATATAAACTGGGTTGTTATCTAAAGTTTGTAATTTCTGTTTATAAAAATTGTTTGTTGCAAATTTTTCCCCATCTAAATGAAATACATCTTGATATTCTTTTAATATACCAAGTAGACTGCTTATTGCAGGTTTGTCCAAACTATCTTTATCTATGACTTTCAAAAGTTGTTTAAACCGGCTTGCGTCGTATCTTTGTTTCTCTCCTTTGAAGATGTCATAATTCTTCAATGGTTCGATTTCAACATCGAAACGCTTTATGACAACATCTTCATCCGTAGTATTTAAGATTTTGATGGTTCGTACCCCTTTTACAGGTATTATTGTCTTTCCCACGAATACACCTTTCTCAATTTCAGTATTTAGCACTATACTATCTTCATCAATTTTTATGTTGACCGGAATAATCATCTCGGATCTGGCCGAAATGTTTATTTGTAAATATTCCTGCCTTCGTGTGTCCATAGGTAGTACAACTTCTTCATCATTTACGTTAAATGCTATCGTGAATGTTTCATAATCGATTCTGCATGAATAATGGGCCATTAAGTCTCTGCCGATAATGCCATCTGTGCTTATCGGGAAATTGCTGTCTACAATGTGAAACGATTCTGTTACCCTATTGTTACCAATCAACAATTCTAAACAAGAAGTACCCAATGATGTAGTTATTTCCCTAGTTATTCCCGTAAGTCTAATTTTATTTTTACTTTCTATAGCATATTCTAAATCCTTGCAAACATTATTTTTGCATATCAACACGTCCGCTCCTGTGTCAATTAAAAACAGTAAGTATCTATCAGAGTTATAATTAAAGATTCTAACAAAATTTGTACAATTTTCGGTTATTCTATATATTCTTCGCTCTTTATCTACACTTTTTATACCGGGAGGTTCTCTATTTCCTCTTCGGAACTCTGGCCGTTTCCCTGGTCGGTTATAACATGTACATTTCTCCTACCTGTATTGTAAGTGTTATTGTAGTTGCTATTTTTCCGACCTTTGCGCCTACGAGGTTCATTATTTCCCTGATTACTATCACTATTACGGTAACCGTTATTCCTATTATTGCCATCATTGTTATAGTTATTTCTATCACTATTGCTATTATTATAATCGTTGTTACTGCTACTATTCCTATTGTAATCTCTGCTATTTTTCCTTCTGTAATTCCTACTATCACCAGTATTCCCACTGTTGTTGTTATTATATTTCTTACCCTTCTTATTTGTATAGTTACCAACATGCATTATACTGCTCGTAGCTTGTGTCTCTGCGTTTTCCAATTCTTGAGCAAGAGACCCTGCTTCTGAAAGATTTTTAAGGTCTTGCTGAGAATATAGTGTTTCTTAATTGATCGTTCAGTCCATTCTTGAAGACTGTTAACGCGTAGGTTTCGTTCATGCGTATGATAATTTTCCTCTCAGCTTGATGCACTTGCAACTGGTTAAGTTCATCTACCAGATTTAAAATTTTATCTTTGAAAGCGGTAACACTAAATTTCTTCTGAGTAGTATTGCTTAGTGTTGTGAGAATTTGTGTTACGGTCTTGTTACTCTTGTATTTTGAAATCAATTCTGACTTAAGAGATTCAAATGTTGTTATAAAACTGTTGGTTAAAGTTAGCCTAACTGTAGCACTTAACTTCACATTGGTAACGAAATCTATCAAACTAGTCTTAGCATTTGCAGACAAAGTTGTATATAGGATTTCCAAGATTTTGAGGAAAGGGTCTAGCTCCTTATATTTCCCATCAAAAACAGGGATTATCTTAATGGCTGTTTCTAAATTGAATTCGGCCATGGTTATACTTTCTTGTGAAATTGGTGGGGTGTTATTCAAATCCTCAATCATAGGGTTTTCCTGGGTTTTATCCTCTGCAAACCCCTGCTTGCTTAATTGAAGCAAAATTTCCCCTTCTAAAATGGATGGTTGCGCCCTGAACTTTAACTTTAAGTCTAGAACCTTAGAATCGGTTTCGCTAAAACTTTTTAGTATTTTATCTACCTTTTCGCTTCTGACTTTCAATTCTTTCAATTTTGTCTGAAGAGTGTCAAAGGTGTACAAACTCTGCACTTTTCTTTAAATTTGTCAAAGCCCTATCGTTTTCTGCTACTAAGAGTTCAAGCTCCTCCATTAATCAATACAGATCAAAAAAATATTTGGAAATCAAGTAGAATAATCTCTATTCCATGGTAGATAAAAAAAAACCAATACTCTACAAAGATATAAATTGTTAAACAACTAGACATAAAGTTTAAATATTAATATTTCTATTGAGCCTTTTGACTACATACTGCTTATTGTGTCTATGATACATATAAATAACTATTATTACAATGAAGAAAACTGCAGCCGTTGTTAACGATTGCTGGTATTGCTCCACGAAACTGTTGCCGACGGAACAATTATTTCCCATTGTGACCAGTATCTTTTCGCTGGTTTGAGTTCTAAAAGTTTTTGTTGAAGTATCTTTTTCTGCTCTCCGACCGCTAGTTATATCACCCTGTGTAACTCAGCTCGTTGCCGCTTGAGTTTCGTCCTACGACCACCTCTTTGTCGTCGCTTTTTCGGAATCGTTTGCGATATGTCGATTTGCTCTGATTTCTTTTTGTTCAAAAACGACTCAATTCTGCGCGGCTTTGGTCCTCGAAAATCCGTAGTGCCAATTTTCGTCGGGATGTAAGGTAATGGTGACTGTTCCTGTTCGGTATTTGGTTTGGGAATATATTCTTCAGCGCGCTTGCAGCATCTCTCAAAAATTGCGTTAAATTCTTCTATGTCGACATCAACCTCCAATTCAGATTCTAGATTCGGGTATGCAGGATCGCCATGTAACGATTCGCCACTCGGTACCTCGCTATGCAAAGAATTTGGTTGATAATAATTATATTCAAACGTATAGGTATATGTTTGAATTACCTAACCAAGCGGCTGGTCCGCAGGGATTTCTGGCGAAGATCGTTTTGATCCACAAACGCCATGGTTACTAAGTATATATATATATATATATATATATATATATATATATATATATATATATATATATATATATATATATATATATACATATATATATATATATATATATATGTATATATATATATATATATATATATATATATATATATATATATATATATATATACATATATATCGCAAAAGAGATTTTACTCAATGCGACTACTCCTTTGAACGCAACAATATTTTCGCGAGGATTCCAAACAGCGTAAAGCGCAGAGAAACAGTTCCTTTCAGAAATCAACTGTATTTTCTTTATACTTACTTTCCTATTTATACAATTTCTTACTTGCTAATGTCCTAAATAATTTATTATTCATCGATTGTCTTACATTCAAAAACCTATTTAATTTATTGCTCATAAACTTAACCCTAAGAAATTGTTATGATACTTAATCATACCTTCATTCCTCACACTTCATAAAATTGAAACCACTTGACCCAGTTCACAATTAGTTCTTCTATTTTCCATTAACCATATGGATAATTGTTTCATATAGCACGCGTCGTCACAACATGTGAAATCACGGATCAGATTGCACTTTAACATGTGCATACGATTCTACGCGCAATCATAATTTATGGTTGAAGTAATGAACAGGGAACATGTTACCGATTGTGTGAAGAATGAAATGAGGAAAGTGTGAATGAACTTGAACTTAAATTCGAATGGATTTAATGCATTCTAATTTAAGTATATTTATGATTTGAATTCGAGTTCAAGAAATGAATTTGAACTTGAATTCAAATGGACTTTGTTATACATTACACTCTATCGAATTTCCTAATTGTCCCCGCAAAAAGTAGTTAATCTTCTCCAATTAAAATAGCACGGAATCATTATGTATTTGGATTAAGGCATATTTGGCTATCCGTTCGCATGCACTGAGACAAGAAGCAAGTAATTTTCGAAAATATAAATAAATTAGAAGCGAGAGATTTTCCTTTTAGAGAAAATAGCGCCTATAATGCTACAAAAGCAAAATAAATGTATTTTCCTTTGAGAGCGCTATTTATTTGTAACTTTATTCTCGAAGTATGTAAAGTTCGAAGATAAGTTAACAATATCGCCACTGAAGAAGAACACAAATTGTCTCAAAAATACCCGCAATGAAATAATAAACAAAGAAAATTTTAATTTTTTTACTTTTGCTGCAGATAGGGTTACCAGGGGACAAAATTGGAAAGCCGGTTGCTTGTAGTAAAAAGTTCTCATTCCTGTGAAAAGTCCGGCCTTCAGCTGATTTTAAAATTAAGTGCATTATTAGTAAATTTTATTACCATTTATTTAACTCTTTGAATGTTATATTTTCGCCTACTACTAACAGCTTTCAGAAAGTTTGATTTTAAGGAAATTTCACTGTGAAATTCGGCACAAGTTATGTCTTTGAAGTTATATTGTGTTAATAATATTGCTTTGATTGACTCAACTGACAATCTGTTCCTCTTCTTCGTCCGCTGCGAAGTCATAAGTGAAAAAATTCGCTCCATATTTGCGTTGTGTGGCATAATACAAAAAAGTACTGAGCAATTCTGTAATAAAGCTTCTGTCATTGCACGCATTGGAGAAAATTATCCTCTTTTTTTTCAGCTAACTCGTCATAAAAATCACTTTGGCTAGTGTTAAGAAAATTTTTTAATAGGCAGAATTCTTCAAAGAATTCAATATCGTCAATACTGATGCCTTTGCCTCTAAAAAATGTAATACAGTCTGCAATACTATCGAATCGTAGCTTCTGATTTTTCCTCAATAGTAGCCATTCAAAGCATTCAAATGATTCCAAAGGTTTTATCCAAATATTTATGTAACTTATGCTTTCTTGATACATGAGTTTAATTTCAGTATTTATTTTGTGGTGCTTGTCTTCGTTAATTTTATTTTTTTTCAAAGATATCTCGTATCTTTAAAGGAACTCTGTCGTTTCTTTTAAAGTAGAAAGTGACGCAAAAGCCCCTAGTTCTTGATCAGAACTAGGGGCTTTTCTGTTGTGAAAAAGAGTTCTTTTAAGGCATCGTACAATTTGAGAATCCTTTCAATTGCTGGATAAAGGTTTAGCCATCTCGTTTTACTATGGTACAGCAATTTTTCATAATTAATCTCAATATAGCTGCATAACTCTTTCAGAGTTTCTGTTCGTTCAGTATACACCGAAAACTGATTAAAAATATTCATCACCAGAGATTCAACGTCGACTTCCAACAGATCCGTAGCATGACGTATTGAAGAATATGAGCTGGACAACCAACACCAATAACCTCTTGATCCAAGTTCTGATTTTAATGAGAGATTACATTGTTCCCTGGATTTATTGCAACCCCTCCAAAATTCACATTTGCATTGTCACCGCCGAAAGAGACGCACTTATTTTTTAAGTAATATTTTTCGAGAGTAGTCACTAAATGATTAGCAATGGTTACCGAACTTTCATTTTCCAATGCAGATAATTACAGCAATTGACTTTGCATCCCGGTCTTCCAATCAAAATACTGAATAACGACGGGAAATATTTTGTCAGCGTTACGATTGCTGGCATCTGTCGACAACCCCAAAAATAAAATATCTTGTAGCCTCTGTAGAATAATTTCAAAAGCATAAGGTGCAATGACATTGGTAACAATTGTTTCAGGTTTTGTCCTCGCACAAGCTAAGTTTCTGGCCAGTTCGGATCAGAAACTCGTTTCCTTAATAACGACGAAGTGCAGTCCATGCTTTTGTTGATTGATAGTATTTGACCACGTGAAATACGAGTGTGACATCAACTGCGCTGTCTTCATTACCTTGCTTACAAACAAAACTGTCCAGCTTACTTGTTATTGCACATATTCGCTGTTGCCTCTTGTGTTTTTTGGTATGTACAATATATGTTTTTCGATGTAAGCAGCACCTTTGTACCCGATAGACACAAATGAATCACAAATAGTACACTTGACTTCTTGCTCATTTCTTCCTTCTCTAACCGAGGAGTATTTTGCCTTTAGCAAATCTGTGAATTTACAGCATTTTTTTACTAAAGAGGCCATGTATAATGTTCATTAACGTAACTCGTGAAAGTAACCGTAACGCAAAAGAACAAATTAAAATACACACGCGCGAAAGATCTATCTCACTTCTGAATTACGTATTTCGATACTCACTGAACCCCTTCCTACGTAGAAAAGACGCTAAGGGAGCCTCGAAATACGTATCAACGGCAAAAATAAAATACTATAAGCCAAAGCAAACAAAATATTCTTAATATTTCACATTATTATTCGAAGACCTTTTTTGTATTACCAACGCAGCTCATACGCCATTAAACTAACCGTAAAAAGGCAAAAAACAACAAATTTTGCCGCGATTGAAGTCATACACAGTCACTTCTTATTTCCACTGTTTTCCAGACAAGAAATTCGCACATGTAGCAGACATTTACATTTCCACGTCTACTTCCCGCGTTTCAAATTAAATTTTCCATATACAAACCCACAATGTTAATACGGTATAGTTTATTATCCTTCATTTTTATCAGAATATTTCTTCCAAATGTCACCCGCCGTTGAAATTTTTAATGTTACACCCATAATAACTTCACTTTACATATCAGCTTTGAAAAAAATCTGTGAATCTTTATCACACATGTTTCATTTCAATTGGTGGTTGAAGTTTGAGTTTTTCTCCGGTTTTCATCAAAATTGAAGCGACAATTTCGAAAGAAATTGACGATGACAAGTGTTCGTTGGTATTAAAAAAGGAGTTTAGCAAGTTTTACAACTCATCTGAAGAATGAAACATTCAGTGCATGCTTCTTGTAAATTCCCAAACGATTGAGCCGCGCACTTCATGTTTTTTTTTTGCACTTAAAATCACTCCGAAACACGTTCACATTTATAGAGTTTTTGATTTTTAAGATCGCTTGTATGCAATCGGCACTTTAGTTCACCTTTTTTACTCACAAGTAATCCGCTTTGTCGCGCGAGTTTTCTAACTCGTACGTTTGCTGTGTTTTGAGAGAACGTTCGTTGTATTGTACTTAACTGTTCAACAACTGATAACGAGACGCAGATTTTTTATCACTATACCAATATACCCTATGTATACTGGCACAAACTGGGAGCTTGATTTGATGGTTATCCTATACATATACACACATCAAGGTTACCAGGGAGAGAGATATATTTCCGTATAACACTTAGCTGCAACTTCATACTTGTCAACCAGATCAGTAAAGAGATGCGTTTATTTAATGACTTAATTTTTATTTCATTTTTTGTTAGGTTCCACAATTACACGTTCATTTGAATATATAATATGAATTCAATGTTTTAATAATGAATTCTTCTAATAATTAATTTTTTACAGAGACAATCTATGTTTGCATATGTATAAAGTTGGAGCATTAATGGAGCTGTAAAATTTATGCGATTTATATCTTATTACTAATTAATTTATTTAAAGGATATAAAATGTATGATATAACTAGATATCATTTTGAAAAAAACAATAAGTTTAGACTTTAAATCACACCCCGAACGTAATTACCTTAGGACGCTAATACTCAGGCTGACGCCTTGAGTATGCAGTCAGATTGATAAATCAATCAATTACGAGTTTAACTGCAGGCGGCGGGCGTAACTGCCTCGGGACGCTAATACTCGGGCAGACGCCTTAAGTACGCAGTTGAACGTTTTCTTATTCGCTTATACCAGGCTAACTGCCTAGGGATAGATAGAGCTCGGGCGCACGCCTTGAGCCAGCGAATGTAGAAATACCTACCGGCTACGGTATTTTTGTTGACGTTTTCTCATGCCTAACTACCTGGGGTAAATTTCGTTGGGCATATCACCAATATAGCCACTTGTATAATTCCGGTGCGTACTTGAATCCAGTTGATCAACTTTGAATTCCTAAACGAAAACTCCACTCAGCGCCACTCCAAAGCTTCCCTTGAATATATTTATTTCTTTCACTGAGTACAACTATTTATTCTGAATTTTGGTGTTCGTATGTCAATTTGCGGCCTCTCGCTTACGGCGCTGCTCTACTTTTATTTTCGCCTGTAGTACTTTAAACTGCTTGGTGAACGCTCGAATATATTCTTTCAGCCACCAATCTAAATTGCTCATATGGCCCATACCATAGAGGTACATACAGAAGACGGCGAAAGACAAAATTAGTGAAGCCACGAGCTTTTACCTTTGCTATTCTAATCAGACGTATAGGTTCGATGATTTCGAAATTGGGGGCAAAAATTAGCTCTTCATCATATGACGAGGTTTATCTTAAACTTGGAGATACAAGTTTATGAGAATGCAGCGCTTGCAAATTAATATCCTACTACATAAAGATAGTCACTAAATTATTCTATGTGTTAATATATGATATTCTGGTGGGATTTTCTCGCGCATAATTTTATTTTCACATCTTATCAGTGGGGTTATATACATATATATATATATATATATATATATATATATATATATATATATATATATATATATATATATATATATATATATATATATATATATATATATATATATTGAAAGGAAAATCAATTATATGTAAAGCATGTTTGATTAATTATTTCTAAAACGGCTACCTTAACGACTTCTTATCCTTTTCGGAGTTAAATTCATATTAAATTGAAGATTTAATTGCAGTATTCAGTTACAATATCTTAGCTCAGTTCTGTGATATGTATAATTCATGGATCCAATATATTGAATAATTACTCCAGTATCTCGTTTTATATCAACAAGTATTTCATTTCTTTAAACTTAAATCCACATGAATATACCAACTCATATGTAATTCAAATGATCTTCTAATTTCTGTATTCACATCAGCCTGTTGAAAGTCTTCGAGATCAATTATGCTTTTATTTACACACATTTTGTATCTTGCTTTATCGGCCGTGTTTTCAATACTAGGAAGAGTATTAAATGATTTTCTTTGGTCTGATCTTGAATTCTTTTCCGAGCTATACACTTTCATTCATGAAAATAAGTATTACATCCTTAAGAGTGTGCTTGAAAGACGGATTATTTATAACATTTCGTTTAACTTTGACTTCCTAATGATCACATTAGAAATTTTGAATATATAAATAGTCAAATATATAAAAAATGTGTTAAAACCTTTATTTATAGTTCAACCGTATTATTTCGGCTCATTATAAGTATATCTATATACATATATATATATATATATATATATATATATATATATATATATATATATATATATATATATATATATATATATATATATATATATATATATATATATGTATATTTTTATATATATATATATATATATATATATATATATATATATATATATGTATATAATTACATTTATATATATATATATATATATACATATATATGTATATATATATATATATATATATATATATATATATATATATATATATATATATATATATATATATAATATATATATATATATATATATATATATATATATATATATATATATGTATATATATATATATATATATATATATATTCATATATATATATATATATATATATATATATATATGTATACATATATATATATATATAGGGTGATTCATAACAAGTCTACACATTTTTGTTGAATATCTATCTACATATATATATATATATATATATATATATATATATATATATATATATATATATATATATATATATACATATATATATATATATATATATATATATATATATATATATATATATATATATATAATTGAAAAACTTTGAAGGTTTTCTAAAATACGAGATCTCGTATCAGTGTAGTGCACCTAAAATATGCGGGCTGTTTTATTAATTTCCAAAACTGGTCGGTTGAATTTAAAAAATTTTTCCGATGCTTCTGAAGTCGTGGTGATGGAACTGGATTTGATGTTGGAAATCGAGCCAATTAATGCAGAAACTATGGCGGTGATCACAAAGGCAAGTATGAGTTATTATTTAAACGAAATTACTAAAAAGCCTTTTTTTCAGGAGTTCAGGAGACCAACTGAGGCGACAGTTTTGTGCAACGAATAATTGCAGTGTATTGTTTAATTAAAAATTTAAAATTTTGTATTGCATATTATATACATAATTCCATATACACATACAAATACAAGCATATACATACGTATTGTAGCTATATATATATATATATATATATATATATATATATATATATATATATATATATATGCATATATATATATATATATATATATATATATATATATAATGAGGTCTTTTTCATGTTGGAATAACACACGAATTGTTTCTCTGGAACTAACAAAGTTTTATTTTCATATAGAAAACTTACATCATTCAACTTGAAGTTAGTATTAATCCTACCTGGAATTAACAAAGATGTTGTTATTTACACCGTTGTTTCTTAGTTAATTTACAATAACGTTTACGTTAACAATTTAATCTTTATGATTTTAATATTGTATTGCGGTCTGTCTGAAGGCTGACAGCTTTCATTTTACTGATTGCCACCTACAATAATTGGTCTAACTTACCGACCTGTCAAGTTAAATACAATGGTTTTCTTACTATAAGTGAACTGACTTATCGAAGCGTGGCGCTAAATTTAAATGAAGAGATAGTACTTTCCTTACATCTCCCCCCCTAAGATAAATGTTTTGGTACAAAAGTTTAAGTATAGAATCATATAAGGTCATTTGTAATTTCTTCAGTACTTTCTTCATCTGCTTTACATGGAGTTGGAATGAGTTTAGAGATATGGAACAAATTTGATTCTGATTTTATGTGTCCTGTGTCAATTTCATACATTGAGTTTGATATTTTCTTCAAAATCTTGTAAGGGCCAATCCTTAATTCATGTAATTTTTTCCGATTTTGTCGATTACCATTTTCAATGTATACTAGATCCCCGACACTGAAATCATAATCTGTTCTGTTTTTATCATATAATTTCTTATTATAATCATGGTGTCTGGTACTTTTCTTGAAGGCAATTGTCCTATCATTTTCAAGGTTATTATTATCTTTCTTCTTTCTTAATTCATTTGGTAATATTGAGGTGTCTTCACCTTGTAATAAATATTTTGGACTGAATTTAGTGACTGTGTGTTCCATTTTGTTGTATTTTTCTACACAGATATGTGCTATAGTTGTCCATGCACATCTTTTATTTTCCTCGTTTATTGCACATCTAATTTTATTTACTAGAGTTTGATTCAATCGTTCATATATGCCGTTAGAGAATGGTGCATTGTCTGCAGTGAAAATTATCGCGATGTTCTTTTTTCCTAGGTAGTTTTTGAATTCTTTGGAATTCATGCCTGGATATTGATCTGTTAAAATTATCTCTATGTTATGATCTTTGAGCACGTTTTCTGTCAGTTTAATGAAATCACTTGCGTTTTGTGTTTTTGATGTTAATATGTAAGCAAATCTTGTAAAGTGATCTACTAGTAGATGTAAATATTTCTTTGTGGATCGGGAACCACCGAATCTATAGAAACTATTTCAAACGGTTTTCGTACAGGACCAAGGCGTGACATTAGACCAATCTTGTCTTGGTGTTTTGATTTATTTTTCATACAAATCTCGCGAATTCTGCACGTTTTCTTTATATTTTCCGATATGTTTTCCGCTGTATAATATGGTAATATTTTGTTTTGCATTTGTTTTATGCCGATGTGACAAAAACTTTTGTGAACGGTTTCTATAAGTTTCTTACAATACTTTTCTGACAGTACATTTTTTTTTTCCTAACTTTTCTATAATACAGATTATTTCCAAAAATTAATTTATCTCTACTATCTTTTAAATATCTGTTTTCTTTTTGATCTTTTAAAAAATCTTCTATTTTTACTAAATTTACAATTTTTAATTCATCGTCTGCGTCTTCATGGGACTCTAATACCGGGTTTCAGCTCAAGCAGTCTGCCTCTAAATTATCTTTACCAGGGCGGTAAATTATTTCAAAATCATATTGATTGGTTGAGTGCAAAGGAAATTTTTCATGTGTTCGAAAGTTCTTTGACACTCTTCAGTCCAAATTAATTTTTGTCCTTTTCTTAGTAAATTATGCAATGGTTCTAACATTAGTGCAATTTTCGGTACGTATTCGTTGCAAAAATTAATTTTTCCTAAGAACTGTCTAATGTTTTTCTGATTCTTTGGCACCGGAAAATTTTGTATTGAAATTAGATTATGTTTCATCGGAGAGACTGAGTTGTGCTTTATAACGTGGCCTAAATATTGTACGGAATCTAATGCAAATATGCATTTAGAGAGTTTTAATCTGTAACCTTCCTTCATTATTGCTTCTAGTAATTGTGAGAGGTGGTCTATATGTTTATTGAAAGATTTTGAAAAAATTAATATATCGTCAATGTAGTTTACTGTGAAATCTGATAGTTTATGCTTTCTTATTATGTTACTTAATATTCTTTGGAAAATTGCTGGCGACGTCTTGAAGCCAAATGGCAAACAAGTCCACTGAAAATGATTTTCTTGGGTTACAAATCCCGTTTTTCTCCGGTCTTCGATTCTTAATGGAATAGACCAAAATGCTGAGTTTATGTTAAGTTTCGAAAAATATTTGCAATTTCTTGTTTTTACTAATAAATCTTCAATTAACGGGAATGGTTGCGATTGAGGAATTATTATTTTATTTAAGTCTTTAAAATCTATGCATAATCTTGATTTATTGTTCTCATCTCTTTTATATGCCATTGTTACTGGACCAGCAAAAGGACTCTATGATTCTTCTAGTAGATTTCTTCTAAGTAGTTCTGCGATCTGTTCTTCTATTTCTTTTTTCTCTTCAATTGTGCATCTATATGGTCTTTTACTACAATATTTGTCTACAATGAGATCTTTTCTGGCTTCATAAATTTTCAATGTGCCTACATCGTATTTATCTTTTGCAAATATATCTTTATATTTATCTACAAGATTCTTTATTATTTTTCTTCGTGATGATTCAAGTGATTTGTTGAGATATCAAAGTTGTCTACATTCACATGTTCATTGAAATTTATTTGATATTCTTCTTGCGTTTCTGTAGAATTAGGAATCTTTTGTTTTATCTCTAAGTTCTGATTTTGTATTAATTTAAATTTCTTTATGCAATCTAATTTTCATTATTGTATATAAAAACATCTATATTTTCTTCTAAATCTAATATTTTTGCCTTCACTGTTATCAATCCATCAGCTTTATTCACACCATTAATTGTTTTCAGGTTGGCTTTGTACATGTTTTTACTTGATTTTAATTTTATTAGTTTTGGATTAATTAATGAAACATTTGAACCTGGATCATTAATAGCAGATACTTCTAAAGTATCGTTATAATTACCTTGAGTCTAATTAATGGTGCATTCAGATTCAGGATGGAAGCGTGTACCTTTACCTTTATTTTTACAAGTTTCGCATGGTATCTTTTCTTTGCTAGTATAATTCTTAATATGTCTTCTCGTTTTCATATTTTTCTTGTAAACCAGATGTTCTAATTTACCTATTCCGTTGTATAGGTCTTCGTTTTTTCCAATTCCCGTCTGTCAATTCTATCAGCTTCGAAATTTGGCAAGCTTATCGCAATTAGATCTATTAATGTTCCATTATCAATGGATTTTCTCACTTCTAGTAAAAGTTTTTTTTTTATAGCAAAATCTATCAAAGAGCCAGTCTGATATCTAAATTGCAGCGCATATCTTATTGAAGACCAACCTTTGTTTGTAAATGTATCACAAAAATTTTTTTCCAATCTTCCCATTTTGCTTGAATAGTCAGCTTCAAGAGTGTACAACTATACTAATCTGTAGCAGCTTTTTCCATGAATGATTTTAAAACTTCAATTTTTTTTTATCTTTAGCTATGTCAAACCGTTCACATTCTTTTTCAAAACTAGTTATCCATTGATCTGCATTCGAATTTTTCCCATTGAACTTTTCAATCGTAAATTCTTTAGCTATTTTGCCAATATTCT
>OZ017738.1:354046796-354074296 GCA_963969285.1 Odontomyia ornata | reverse complement strand
GATAATTTCTATCGAAAAATTTTTAAATGTGGCGCACTTCGTATTTTGTTTGTCAATTTTATGATAAATAAAGAAGTTTGTTGAAAGATATTTGAAAAAATACATTGATCCAAATTATAAATGCTAAATGATTATTGGAAAGAAAACAGGAAATAAGATAATGTTTTTGTTATTTCGAAATTAAGTTCGAACTTTAGAGGCATTTGGACAATCATACTAAAGCTCATTCGTGAAAGCCAAAAAGCTTTCGGAAATTGCAGTATACGTATATGAAATGTTTGCTAGTATTAATCATGTGTTGAGACTTCAGCGATTTGTATGAAAAATGAAAGCTCACCGTCTCCAGTGTGTATCTCTATGGCTCATACAAAGGAAATTAAAAAATTCTAATCTCTTTTACCGCTCCTTATCATGACTTCCGAAAAATATTTACATAGATCGCCACCAACGTCGAGCATTCCGTATGGACGGCGAACCAAAACTTGTCTAAAAACCAATGCCCAATCCATACACACAACTATCCTCACTGTTTTTCATTGATCACACACTTCCAATCACTTTTTTTTCCTTTCTGAAGGAAATTTGAATGGCCGACAATTACTTAGTTGTACTCTCCACGTCTTTATACCTGGTGACTTTACAGCGGTTTTGCGCAATTCTATCTAACAGCGGATCTGCACAACTATTCTTTTACGTATTGCTTGGGAGTTACAGAAGCACTTGCCACAGTCTGAACAAGTCATTGTTGTTTCAAAATTTATTTCTATCTAAGGCATAAAATACTGGTATTTGTAATAAAAACTGGTTAAGAAATAAATTTACTTACTGCATTTCTATCTCTGGTTAAATTAAATCTAAATTAAACATTTTACTGCGATTTCAGAATATTCCACAATTACATTTTAACTGACATAAAAATCGATTAACGGTTTTCAGTCAAATTCTTGCTTCATGAAGAAAAGGCAAAAGAATTAGATACATACGAGTAAGTAGCCGATATTTGAAATCTACCGACTTTAATTTTGTTGGGTAGATGCTGAACGCTCCTTATCTTTCGTATAGGAAACGGTTATCATTGAAATCAGATTTCTTTTGGCAAGGAAACATTTTTTTGACTTAATGTACGAGTACAAACATACTTGCATACAATTTCTAATGAGAAATTCAATCGGTTGCGAAACATATCGGACATTAACTATTCAAACTGATGGAAGAAGGACTAATTGCAATATAACATACTCACACATTCGTTACATAACGAATAAAATTGCTTACATGTAAAAATGACTTTTTTTGATAACTTCAGTAAACATTTTACGTAAAAGCATTACTCTGAAATTTCGAACCGAACCTTTGATTCCTTGATTTATAATTAATAATTGTAATTTTTAACCGACTTCCAAAAGAAAGAAGGTTATCAATTCATCGCGTATATTTTTTTTGCTTTTTTTTTGTATGTTCATGCACAACTTTTAAACGGAGATAGATAAAAGAGTCCTGTTTTTGGCAAATGATACGTCTTTCTTCCAGTTAGGTCGCGTTTAAAGGATAAGAAATTCAAGTAACGGTAAAAGGCTCTTACCGTTAAAACTAAAAAAATTCTGACTTTCACCCCGATTTTTCAGCATAACTGATCGACGCATGTAATGATTTTGATTGTAGAGGTTTCAAATGAAAGACAACATATTGATCTAAAATGTATCGTTACAGAATTGAAATCCTTCTAAGGGCTCCGTAGATATTAACAGTTAAATTGATGTCGAGAAATTGAATTCAAGTGATATTTCGTACGAAAAGTGCCAATTAGTTGGCACTCTGCAAGGATTTGTTGGAGATACCGAGTCCTTTGGTGACGGATGATAAAAATGATCAGTATCCTTTATTTTCAGCATAAACGGTACATTTTAGTCCATCATTTCTACCGGAAATAACCAATAAATTAATTCTAAATGTGGCATAAATACAATCCAACAATAGTTAAAGGGAACATTTTAGGATGCTTTTCTCTTCCGCATTCGTTAACTTTAACTTTCTCTTGTAATGCACGAGTGGTTGTGGGCTTGTTGACATAGGCCTTCAGCTTCAAATGACCCCATAATGGTGTTAAATCACACTGTAGTAATCGAGCAGTCGCCTGGGCAAACAGCTCAAAAACCATCATAATACTGATCCAATATTAATTGAAAATTTAAAAAAAATAATTATTTAAATTTACAATTAAAATTTGGACACGACAACTCCTTTGTAACGCAACTTCCCCACGAATTGTATTGTCCCGCAAGCTTAACTACAGTTGACCGCGGTCGTGGTGACTGTTGAAGTGTGATAATCGTTTGGGTAGTCGAAATGTGGATATTTGTCGGTGCGGAAGCGAAAGCAATATCTCTGTTGTGGAAAATTGGAATTCATTCGATTTGGCTGGCACTATAATTTTAACGAGCGTCATGATTTTGGATCGGCAAAAATGTTCGCGATTTCATCAAGAAATCTGAATAATTTTACTTTGTGATCTAAAACCGTTCTAAAAGCGCATTTGACATTATTTTGTGTTTCTCACATCGACAAATGTATATTCTGTTGATCTCGTGCGATCTTGTATGGAACGTGAAAACTTGGCAGTGTTCAAGTTGAAAGTTTGGCCATAAATTCATGTAGTCGAGTTAATAAAAATATAGAAATCGGATTGATATGCCTTCGCAATAAAACTCGCTCATTTTCTCCCACCAAATTAATTCATTCATTGTTAGAACAAAGAAATATCTTTTCGCGCATAAGGCGCGACCATATCCACCTTACGGGAAACTTGATCAGCCAATGCTAAAGATTGTCATTGATGGGATGTCGGAGCCCTTGAGAGAAAATAATTATCCAGCAGTGGCGCTGCCTGTCGAGTGTGTTTCGTACAGTTTTTGGAAAATTTAAGAGTAGAAAAATGAGAAATTGGTATGATAAGAATTCATGATTGACGGAATATATAAATAAGAATGGGATGCATGATTGACGGAATATATAAATAAGAATGGATTTGTGTGGTACGCCGGGAGTACGGTACAAAAATGTCTTCTGCTTGAACGTATTTGAGTCTGGTGTGGAATTGCCATAATAATTCGACAGCATTTAACTGTATATTGTTCAAGCCAACATATTTGAAACAATTAAATCAACACTAGATCCAACATTAAATGGATTTAAAATCAAATTGTGTGAATTGTCAATAATGAAATTTAGTATGGCAACTAAAAAATAGCGCATCTTCATAGTGATTTTTCGTGTATGCCATTAAGTACATTTGTATATTTGTATGCAATAGTGTGGAGTCAAGATAGCCAAGAGAATCACCAGATATTGAAGAGCTGTTCGATGCAAAGGAATCACCAGATATTGAAGAGTTGGTCAATGCAAAGTTGACGTTTCGTTTGGGGTTTTAATCAGATAACTTAACTTAAATAAATTGCATTCCGAATTGTACGAATTCGTAACTATTGAAGAAATGGAATAAAGTATTGCTATTATTAGCAATACTTTATTCCATTTCTTCAATAGTTACGAATTCGTACAATTCGGAATGCAATTTATTTAAGTTAAGTTTCATTTCTAACCATATCTGAAAATTGAAAATTTTTTATGAGGTATGGCATTTTAATTTAAATTTAATCAAATTGAAAATTCATTGTAATTTTTCAAGGTTAATAATTGAAGACAAATAAAAATGAAATTGTGAAACAAAGTAAAATTAATTATGCTGAAATTGAGCAATAGAATATTAATTTATTTCTTCACTTTTCGTATGATAATATTTTTTTGGCGCTTGTTAAAAATGGTCATATTTCTTGCAGAAGTTATTTGTTGTGGGAGTCTGTTTGTCCTAGAAGTTTGTATTTGAAATTGTTTTTATTTCTCGAATTATAGTTATGCTTATCCAAGTATTTCATTAAAACGTATTCAGTATTCAAATTCTTATTTATGATTTTACGTAGAATTTTTCGGTTTTGCATGTCTAATATTTCGTAGATATTAAACTTATTAATCAAAATATTTTGACAGGGGAGGTGTTTAGTGGGTAGTCCAGTCGCGCATGGGAGTCCCACACTCTGTGCATAAATAGCATTCACCTCCCTACCAAAAAAAAAAATTAATCAGAATATATACTTATTTAGTAGGTGTCATCCAATGGAGTCCAAATAATATCTTTAGACTATACGTCATTAATTTTCCAATATCGTCAAGCGATCCCTTTGTGCACTGCCCCCAAGTTGCGTTATAAATCAGATTGACAATGTTAGCGTTGATACGGCCATGTTGTTTAATTTGCCAGTAGCAGCCCATATATTTTTGGCTTTATTGCCTTAAAGTGCTTGTCCCATTTCAAATTTTCGTCAGTTAATAATCCAAGGTACGTAGTAAACTGCTGCCGCTTTATGCAACCGTTGTCAATTCTAATATTTACATCGTAGTTATTTTTTTGCGATGAGCTGAATATTAATGTTTCTCCAAATTCATTATTAATCCTCTCTCTTTTGTCCATTCGTAATACTTAGTTATATCTCTGTTCATAATTTCATCTAGTTCATAGTTGGTCTTTGCATGGTATATGTCGTCGGCATAAATTGTATATTCTGTTGCAAAGGCGGAAGTCACCGCAGCTGCAGACATTTAGTAGTAGCAGAGGGGTGAGTAACCCGGGGTTAGCGCTTAATCGTGTAGTGGGTCTTCCCGGACACCCTCTGCTCGTGCTGAGCCACCTTACATATAATTGCTAATACAAAGGGAAAAGGACGGGGAAGGAGGAGGTCATTTCAAGAAATGAAAAAAATTGGTTTTTAACAAGACATGTCCGTTTATTTAATTCATACGAAAAAAGTCCAGAAATTAAAGCACAGAACGGCCACTTTTAACAAGATGCTGATTACACTTTCTTCACTAATTCATTATCCTTCCAATTACATCCAATAGTATACTTTCGAACTCAACAAATTGAATTTTTTCACCAACAAGTAGATCAAACAAAGTGTTTCACGGAAATTTTCCTCTTCCTTTTTTTGTTTTTCTTCTCGTTTTTCTTTTTTAATAAATCAAATTAGGACATTTTTCTACTTCACTTTTAACTGCCCAATACAACAATTAAAATTCTAATCCGCAATATAAATTTTTTTTTGTTTTATTTTCCGCACAATTTCGGATTTGAGTTATGCTGGATGATTTTTATGTCCGGTTCACTCCACTTAACTATGTTTTTATTTTCTCTTAAATCCACACTTAACTTCATTCGCATGTGTCACAAGCAAAATTTAATCAGTTTTTCTTTTCAATTCCCAGGTTTATAATTCAATTCAAAACCACACTTTTTCACAAAATCAAATTGGGTCCTCTTCTTCTTTTCAAACTCCAAAACCGAATCTTTTCTCCTCGAATTAACAATTCTGCAGCGCCAAACACCATTCCTCTTGTCCCCCAGTGAAGAACTAACTGCCCTCAATTCAAAGAACTCAATCTCACATTTCACCTCCATCAAATCCGATCCCGCAATCTTTCATTTTTCATTACCGCTGCCGCATCTGGGTAACGTAATCGAAGTTCATTACACCTCGATTCCGCTACCCATACATCTTTATCGTACCGACAAACGCAACCATTTCCATTTTGAATATATGGCAATGTGCATAATCAAAGAAGCGTTTGATTAGATGCAAATTATCATATATATACGGAAACAATTAGTTTTGCCGATACTCCAAAAAGAGTTCTTGAACCCAGGGTCCCAGCGGACTCCCGGTCGATAATCCACGACGCTACCAACGGATTTCCCATTCATTTAATGAGCAACTTCAACTATGCATTTTTCTTGATGGGCACGAAATTGAAATTTATTAATAGGGAAACGTGATTAAATTTTTTCCAGTATGAAAAAATAAAATTTGTTAATGGGAAATGATAAATAGAATGTTGCTAGTGGGAAAATTGAAATTATTAGTATACATTATTTTTTTGAAGTTGGAAATAAGGGAAAAGGGTGGAAATAAGGGAATAGGGTAAATTATAGACAAACTGAAAAAATTTTAATAAAAATAAATAGATACACAGAGGAATAGATAGGAGTGCCCAAAGGAAGGTGGAGATGTTACGGCGGCAATTTGAAGTTACGAATGGGAGAAAGTCGGTACGCCGGAATTCGCAACAATTCTCGTTGTAGATTTCTTAGTCCTAAATTTTGAATAAAAAATATGTATAGTTTTAGTCCGAATATAGAACCTTGCGGCACACCAGTATTAATAATTTTTCTTCACTTATATGTCTTTTGCATCTTGTTTGTATTATTCTATTTTTAAGGTACGTTTGAATCAAAATTCCGGCCTTTCCTTTCATTCCTAATTTGTCAACAGAGTGTAACAATATTGCGTGGTTTACCGTGTCAAATGCTTTCTTGAGTTCGATGAAAATTGCAGTGACGGTCCGTCCTTGGAACACGAGTGTAGTTATTTCCTCCATCATATTGAAAATTGCTGAATCCGTACATCTTTTGTCAATAAAACCATGCTGGTGCTTGTCGAATCCAATTGTAGTCTTATGTCAGTAATTTTCTCGTAGACTTTGCTAATTGCGTTGAGAATTGATATTGGGCTATAATCATTTGCGTTATAACGGTCCCCATGCTTAAAAAGTCATATAACAACAGTCTTCTTCAAACAGTCTGGAAAAATTCCTATAGACAGCATCTTATTCATATCTCTGACCAAAATATCTTTTATTTCATTCGCAATTGACTGCAGGTCTTTTACATTTCTCGCATCATATCCAGCAGCTGCGTCCTTATTGAGTGAATTGATCACAGTTAGTACCTCCATCGGATCTGTCGGAATAAGAAATATTGTCCTATTATTGTAATTAGTTATTGATCCTGCACTCGTTCTAGTTAGGTCTCTGTTAGGTTTATTCTGATATCGGCGAAATGGTCATTGAAGAAATTTTCAGTATCGTTATGTCTACTCCATCTAATTTCAAGTTAATTGTTGATTCCACCTTGTCATTTATTTTTTGAATAAAATATGATTTCAAATGTCTCCACAACTTTTTTGAGTCATTTCTCGCGTTTTCTATGCCTGCATTAAAGTGCCTATCTTTAGCTTCTCTTACCTTTGAGAGGAGACTTCCTTTTTTTTATATAAAAATTGTATTCTTTTTTGAGTATCATTGGGGTCCTTACAAATTAAAATAATTTCTATAGCTTGCCAACGTCAGCACCCTAGTTTGATTGAAGTAGAATCTTAACGTCATTTTTGAATTTTTCAACATTAACATTTTAATCGTTGTCTTAGTTTTTGGTTTATTTGTCAGTGTAATGCATATAGGTATTATTTTGTGGTCAAATATATCAGGATGCTCAGTTTGAGTATTTAGATTATATTTAGTATACTTGCTTGTTATAATGTGGTCAATGCAAGTTTTAGTGTTTTCTGCAACTCTAGTTGATTTGTCTCTATTCAACACGTTCACTACCAAGCTGAATATTTGAATTTCATTTGTATGCCAAAATTGTTCTTTTCTTATATTTAGTTTTTATTGTCCTCAAAATAAGTAAATATATTATTCATGTACTTTTTTAATACACACAGAATTTATGTACTTTAAATAAATATCACGCGATATCGCGTGATTGGCCATACAAAATACAATTACTGCCCATATGGCCGAAAACGCGATAGCGCGTGATATGGGATTCGGTCAAGTAAGTTATATGTTTCACAAACAAAAAACATTTATATTCAACAATCATAAATTCTATTTGAGTATTATTATTGTTGGAAGAAAATAATAAACTAAAGAGACTTATATAACTAACTATAACTATTTGATACGATAAATCACTTAAAATGTCAAAATATAATGAGGGCAACCTGGACAATTTTTACATTCATTAGTGGTATTTACCCTTATTTTTAGTTTTCTGCAATCTCTTCTCCATGCTGCATTCACTGTTTTGCCGGTGCTGAGACATCGCTGTTTGGCTTTTTCAATTTTGGTTAGCTTGTGTTGACCTCCATGTTTCTTCTGTTGATCAGGTGTTATTTCCGGCAAAAATGATTCAATTACTTTTTCCCTGACTTCATAAAGCGTCATGCTCTTTTCATTAGAGTATTTGTTATGAAGTATCCGGGCATTTATCTGTAATGAGTTTTCTTGTCTAAATTCGCGAACGAAGTAGGAACCGTCCTCTCATCGATTTTAAACGTGAAGTCAGAGTCGTGCCGACGAATGGTACCAATCAGTCAACCAGTTCGTGTACCCGTAATCCATTTCGCGGTGACTGCCTGTCGGCCAGCTAGTTCGGTGAGGATTTCGGTCGCAGGTCTTAAAATTGATAACGCTCAATTACGTATTTTAACCACCATTAAATGCCCGTTTCAAACGCGTCGAAAACACAAACATACGGAAAAGAAACCTACTTTACGTTATTCCGTATTCATTCATCCTTTCAGCCAATTACAAAAGTCTGGGTTCCATTTCGCGCTCTCGAATTTTACCGACGCGGTGCCGAAAAATTCACTACGTTAACTCAATCCCGAAGAACTCTACGCTAAGAATAAAGCAAGACAAACTACGGTACCGCGTACCGCACGCGACGCGAAACCGGCCATCCGCGGATTTTTTTAAAACCCTACCCTCGCGACGGCATACTAACCATGCACTCCCCTTCCCGCTGGAAAGAAAAGAAGGGCAAGCTGGAAAGGAAAGTCGTTTTTTTTGATTAGCAATTCATATTTATGTATATAGGAATTAGCATTATTTTACATAGTAAAGGCACTTCTAACTCGTATTCTTAATTTCGTGCGTAATTGTTGTAATTTATTTAATTTGAAAAAAAAAACAATCGTTAGGGATATTTTTTCTTTTTATGAAGACTATAATAGCAATTTGTTTTGTTCTACCGAAATAAAATAATGAATATTTCAATTCATTATAGAAAAATATACGTTTCTCCATATTACGAGTAATATGTTGCAATTTACAAAATTAAAATTCAAAACATACTTTCTATTCAGAAATTGCTCACATTTTTGGAATGTTGAGTTGCTCATTCACCTTAAAAGTATTAAGTATATTATATATGTATTCTGTTGTAGTTTGTGCCTGCTAAAACTATAAATAACTTGAAGAATAAATGGATTTCTAGAATTTATTTCCAACCTAATCACAAAGTTGTGGTAACTTTTCAACATCTAACTAATTAAAAATTTGCGTCTACCTTATTTTTATTTTTAGCTACTGTAAAATATGAGGCTTACAGTCATCATGTACATAATGAACACGCTCGAGACATTTAAAAATAAGAATTATTATCAATTTACTAAAAGGCTATTGCCGTTCTGTGTGCATGAATATTATAAAAAAAGTTGCACTTTGACCCCTCTTTGTTTTTTTTTATATCCATCATTTTGAAACTAAATAATGTTAGGATGAGTTACTACAGCTTTAAGGTAGGCATTACATGTTAGAAAGTTTCAATGGAAATGATCCTTCCTGTTTACATACTACAGCTGTAAATAGAGTATTTTTTTGTTTGAGGTCAGAGAGTAACTGAAGGTACTTTCATATTTTAATGAAACCTATGTGATCTGATTTCGGATTATAACTTACTAATATTGGTATTGCGATACATTTACTATTTAAGGAAAGGTAAAAAACAACGTTGAGATGAAGTTAGAAGTAAAGGTATTATTTCTAAAAACATGAATTAGGTTGCGATGCCTTTTGCTCCTTTTTTTGGTTTATTTATAGAACATCCATTTCCGAAAACTCGACAACACTTTTGGAGCTGAATTACGATTAATATTAATAGGGTTATCTCTTCATACTCATCGCAACTATGTATTTTATTGTTTGTCTTAATAATATGATTGTGAATTTACGAATATTGGCTGAATTCAGTGCTCGAGACAGTGTTCAGTAATTGTAAAATTTTTAAGAAGTACATGTATGGTAACTTGGTACGACGACATGTATGGTATCAACTTCAGATGCTTATAGTGGTATTTTTATCTATCGCTAATTGACTTTTCTAACTATTTGTTTACTCACGCGTAAAACGTCAGAAGTACCTGAATGAGTTGGCGATATTCATAGAAGCACCAGAGCCGATTACAGAAGATTGTTGTTAATTATTTTTGTAAGTAGAAGACCTACGCTTCGCCGATGCAGAAGAGCATGATCCGGCTGTGTAATACTTCCAGGCGGCTTAGAATTTGGCACTTTACTCCTATGCATGTCCGATTTTGTCCGTAATTGTTTCTCGATACCTATTCTCGAGTCAAAATTTAAACTTCCACAGGATGCAGATCTTGTAATATCATCACTATGTAATTTGAAAACAGTTCTCATGCCCGGGCTGTTTAGGTTTCGGGGTTATGTCCCATTTGGTTCCTTGTCTTGGTAATTCTGAAAAATAAAAAGATTTGTCTGGTGACATTTCCCTCTGAGTGAAATGTTGGTGCTGTAGGAGGCTTCCTTACCTTGACCACACGTCAATAGCCTTGAATTCCCCATGCCAAATTAATATGGTATGCACCGAATCACATATAAAATAAATTCTCCGTCTACAACGCAGCTTATGTAAAATTGCGTCAACCTATGCACCACTTTTACAACGACCCGCGAATATCGTGGCACGTACCTTCCCGCTTTAACAGTTCCACCGAATCTAACTACCATCAGCATTGGGTGATACTCCTTGACTCAAACTGACGTAGGATGGGAATGTCATCCAAAGCTGACGTTCGCACGAAAGCCATATGGTCGAACGGTTCGTGAGCGCCTTGTTTCCGTTTCTTTATTTGTTCCCGTAGTTCTCTTACAGTGAAGCCGTCATCAAATCGATTGCGGAAGGCTGCACTGAAAGAATCCCAATTGGGACGTGGCGTCGACTCCTTAAAACTCCAGTACCAGTCGGCAGCATCTCCGCTGAACAGAAGGTGTGCATACCGGAGGAAGGCCGAGAAGTCACCTCCCAGGGTGCTGGATACTAACGCCTAAATCCTGAACAGGAACCGGTGCACTGATATTGTCGAGTTGAAGCCCGTGAAGCTCAGGCGCCAACTCTCCATGATACGAGGCGTCGGGTCACGGAAAGGTGTCAATGCGTTCACGGGGGGAATCGCATCTTCGATTGACCTGCTGTAAGGAACTGCCCTGGGGGACTGGAGGTACCAACGGAGGTGCGGTGCTGTGTCGTGGTCGATACTCGGGAGCTCTGCGGCCCATTCCCGAGTTCCTGGAGGTAGGTTCCATTGATCAACCGGTCGAGATTGGGGCATAGCAACACTGGGATTGGGCTTCCAGCCAAGCGGAGTTCTCATGGGGCTGGGGGATTGGCTCATCAGAAGGTTCTGGAGTCTTCCCTCCAAGTTTCCGATCCTCTCAGACATATCTCGCATTAAAGCCACGAGGGTGTCAATGGAGTGGGTGGAAGGCGCGGTTGGAACCTCGGCCGCGACAACTGCAGCAGGAACTTCCCCGCCCACGGCTCCTTGCAAGTCCACCAGTGATTGGGGCGGTTCGGCACCTGGGGCCCCTTTCGCCACTGCTCTACGCGTCGGGACGTGCGTTCCGAGGGGACGTCTACGGCGGTCCGCTCTATGGGTCGCCGGGATAGTGGACAAAGCTCGGACGTTAGTAGGAGCTGTTGGACACAGGCACGATGGAACAGGTGTCCGCACTCCAATCGCACGCTGTGTACACCCTCCACTACGTCTTCAAAGCAGATCCCGCAGTTAGCGGGTTGGACCGTTTTGGATCGGGTCCAACGCTTATCTGGGGTCCGTTTCGTTGCCATTGTCGTGTTTACTCTGGGTTGATGCTACATATGCCTAAAAAAAAACGAGACGAAAAAAAAATGTAAACTAAGCTTATTCTAATATATGTATATATACAAGCTATGAAATGGGGTGGCCGATAGTGGCGAGCTATTTAAAATAAGCAAGATAAAAAAATCATTTGATACACACTTCCCTTTCCAGTAGTCGACTCCTCCAAAGGGAAATGAGAGTGCGTGGTAGTCTGCCGAAGAAAGGGTGCTTTCGGCCGATTTTCAAAAATTATCCCCAAACCCACATACATTACAAAAAATCGTCTCTAAACTACGTTAAATGACTCGACGAGACAAGTGGTAGAGCTACCGTAACAGCTCAGTACGCGGTCGAAATTCCCGACGCGTGGAAGCATTCCGGGCTTCGCAACTCCAGCATACGCCACCGAACGTTGAACCGATACCACTCGTCTATCCCGCATACGAAATGAGTAGAATCCTTCCGCGACATAAAGGCAAGGTAGCCTTCTATTTTCTTGAAAGTCCAGGCCGATAGGAGAAACCCATCTGGCTGACAGATCCATCAAGAAAATAGAAGGTCCTTACAGGGGTTAACCTGGGACAACACATCGGAAGGATTCTGTCGCGAAAGAAAATCAAACAAAGGAGAGCGGAAGCTACAACTCACGTGAAGCGACTGCTAGTGTGTATTTCACAACTCCACTGCTCCTGTTTGTGAGGCTCGAGTACCAAGGTACCTTACATCCTTCGTAAAGGACCAGCTCGTCAGAAGACGCGAATCTTTTATCCCCTTAGGATGTTTTGGGCCCCACGTTGGGTGCCATTTGTAATGATTTTAAGTCTACGTCCAAACGAGGAACCGACCTCTCATCGGTTCCAGACGTTAAGTCTGAGTAGTGCCAACGAATGGTACCAACCGGTCAACCAATCCGTGCACCGTAATCCATTTTCGCGGTGGCTGCTTGTCGGCCAGCTAGATCGGAGAGGATTTCGGTCGCGGGTCTCCAAATGGATTACGCTCATCTACAATTTTCAGCCACGAATAAATGCCCGTTTCCAAACGCGTCACAAAACACAATCATACGGAGAGGAAACCTACTTTACGTTGCTCCGTATTTCTTCATTCAACCAGTCAAAGAACAAAAATCTAATCCTTACTTCGCGTTCCCGAATTTTACCGACGCGGTACCGAAAAATATACTACGTTAACGTAAATCCGAAAAAAAACTACGCTAAAGAAAAACCATAATCAAATAAGGTACCGCGTACGCGCGCGACGTGAAACCGACCTCAGCGGATTTTCTCAAACCCTACCCTCGCGACGGCATACTTACCATGCACTCTACTTTCCGCTGAAAGAAAGGAACCACTAGAAAGGAAAGTCGTTGTTTAGCAATTCATGTTAGTATTTTATTTTTTTTTTATAGAAACGTTCAATCCATACAGTAGCATTAAATATTGTAACAGCTAAGGTTTGATCCTGGTTTTAAGTCTTTAAAAATACTTTGGCTATAATTAATTTTTTTAAGACTGTTCCTCCTAACTTCACCTTAAATATAGTAATACAAGTAAACAACGTTGAGGTTCGATGAATAAATTTTAAGTGCTATATAAATTGTATGGTGTGTAGGCAATGATTTAAAAAAAAAGAGTATGTAAGGTTTCCAAAAGCTTACTAAATTGCGTAATGTATATACTCTTAAAAGTAAAGAACATAACCTGGATTATAGTGCTTAAATCAGAAAACGGTAATCTAAGGTCATGTAAGCTTTATAGCTAAACTCTCGCAAAAGCAAGTAAAAAAATTGTTAATTTTCTTTTAATGATTATCAGAGTTCTCTATATAGTGCTCAATCATACTTCATTTACATCGAAAACGAATTCGAACCTATAAAATTTTCGCGGTAACCTATGAAATCTGAATAAGAGTAAAATAGATCCAAACTGAAGGCTAGCCTCCCCCAAATTCCTTTTTCAAAATAATATTTTTTTCAGTATTGAAGTTTCAAGGGTTATGCCTGCTACAAACAATGTTCATGACTGATTGAATACATGCGTATATCCTCTTTTATGAACAAGGGAAACCGTACAATTTAAAACTTTAGATACCAATTATAAAAACCTTGAGGGGAACAGGTATTATTTTCAAATTATTCAAACTGACTTTAATTTTGGGGCATCCTTACAAGCAAAGCATCAGACGCCGACTTGCATTTCATTCCTTGCATCCATCTCAAACCGCGCGGATGCTGATAGTCATTAAAATTTAATAAAAAAAATAGAAAAGCCCCAAGTGGTTTTTACGAACATTCTATAGCTTATAACTTATGAGTTTTATTTGTCGCGAATGCTATTCTATGCAAATAATTATGTTCATATTATATATTGGAATTTCGCTAATTTCGAATCTTGGCTCAGTATTCTACTCCTTTCTCGTTTTTTTTCTATTTCATTGTAACTTTGTATTAATTCTATGTTCAACAAGCAAACTGCTGATTCAAGATATTGCAATATCTTTTGCTCAACTTCTTGTGCTAGATCATATTTAAGTTTTTTTAATTTTATTTAATATGCAATTACGTTATTTTTAAATGTTCAATTAAATTATGTATACTACAAGGCTAGTTAATATTATATAAAATTTATATTTACATCACTTTCTCCTTAAATTTACATTCCACATGCTCATATATATCAGCTTCATGCTGGAAACTCCATCACTTACTAATTCCAAGTATAATACAAGAACTCAATTTAAATTGAATTAAAACTTACAAATAAAATAATAATAGGCGGGGTCGAAACAAAATCATGCTTTTAGAATTTTTGTGGCATGTTGATTAGATATTCTCATATGGTTATTTATTTGTGTTTTTAATTTTTTAGATTTCGGTTGCCATTCTCTCATCTCAAATTCACAACATTTAAAAGTTTAATTCCGTTTTGCTCTACATGTTTCTTCACGATCATATTGAATTTGTTGTTAGTCTGGTTTTTATATTTTGAATATTTTTCATGATTTTATACCTTATCTGATTCTTCTGTTTTACTCATATATGTAAGTTTATTTCTACTGTTTTAGTTTTTTTTTATTCCAGACATTTATGCCCTTAAATTTTGTTAACTATTTCTAATGAAATAGCTTAAAAGTGTTTTTTTTTTTTATTTTCCTTTCAGTTCAGAAAATATTTAAGAATAGTGTTTTTGGATTTATGTTTAATTGTTTCCGTTTAATAAAAACACATCTTTTAAAAATATGTATCGTGATTGTTTCCATTGCATCATTCACTTTTGCATCAAGATGTGTTCAAAGTTTAAGAAACGAGTAGGAATATCGATCAATTGTTAACTACCAACTGATACCAGACGCACTCGTAGGACTAATTGGTTATTTTCTAAAACACCCAAAAAATGCATACAATCTATGCTTGTATCTTTTCTTAATAATTGTTTCCACTTGTGTATTGTATCTCTATTTCCATTATTTCAATGTTTCCTTTTATTTTGTTATAGTTTGGCAAAACTATTTTATATGCTTTTTCCTAAATTTATCTTCTCTAGGTAGTTCCATATTTATTTTATTTAAAGCTATTTGTAATACTCTAAAGAGTTCAACCGCATCGATTGGTGAATGAATCGTCAACTGTTACAACTTTTTTAGATGACTGAAGTATTCTGAAAGTGTTTCAACATTCGGAAGTTAGGAAAGTCGACAATCAAAGAATCGATGAATTGGATTTTAGTATTCAATAGATTGAAAGTATCTTATTTCTTTGAGTGCGATGTGCGTGAACGAACCCATAGTAAGCTAATGGGTAATAAGTGTAGAAAGGCACGAATAATTCTGATTTCTATATTACTGAGCTCCGCAGCACAATTTGATTGTATCTTTTTCTAAAACGTTCAAACAGCTTGGGCGCATGAACGTTAATTAAAATATTGATGTTATTATTTCAAATGTTGAATTAGATCGCTGATATCAACACAAAGTTGAGTTCTAGCAAATTGTGGGAAAGTGTAGAAATAGACTAAGCCTTTAAAAATTTACTTCAAAATATCACTTTATGAAGTTTATGCAAAAATTATATCAACCAGATGCTTACAAAGGATATATTTCAAAGTCTTGCTATTAACAACTTGCTTTTTTCTGAAATCGAATGGAATGAACGCTGACCGAAAGGGCGGGTGACGTAGGGGTCAATAAAATTAGTGTTCATTGCATAACCACATACGAAATGAAACAGATCCCAAGGAAATCAGAGAAATAACCAAAGGCTTTTCTTCAGTAAAATTCAAGGAAAACGTATCGCAGTTCCAAGCTTCACATCAATCTTTCAAGAGTACTATACGTGACACCTTTATGCTGTTAGTAGCAGTCGCACGAATCATTCATTTGGCCTTGCCAACATGGAAACAACGCTCAATAACATTTTCTCTACACTCTGCACAGGGCTCCATCTTTCTCGAGATCGTTCTTCTTTGGACCAGTCCGAGGAAATAATTATTTCATCGTATGAATCATATTGCATACTCACTTCACTTCAAAAACTCTACGAAGACGTTGAGACTGTTGTGCGACCGACGATGATTTTTGTGCTAAGGGCTGACTGATCCGTTACTTTGCTGAGATGAATTCGGGGTAACAAACGGAGGATCTACACTGCTGTTTCGTCGTGGAGATTGTGGTTTGGACTGAGTTGGTGAATCAGGTATTTCAGATGGTGATATGATTCCGCTTGTCATACGACTGAAACCATTTACTACCGAGTTCTTATCATCAGCTGTAGTTGCTCTACACTTGTCGGTGAGTCTAATGATCAAATGGTAATGATAAAGCTGATCCTGATGATGATGATACAGCTTCAGGGAACAAGCATTGTAATAGGTCTCTAAACCTAAAAACGTGTACTTACGTCTGACAAACAATTGCACAACCAGAAATATGCGAATAAGCAGCTCAATTCTTGCGATTTCCTGACTCGGATGAATGCCATGCGTCCATCACTTTTGACCTGCTTACTTTTCGGCACTTTCACACACAAAACTAGTTACACCCGCGAAATTCCAGAAATTCGTCGACCGCTCTTCAGTGACGGCCACCACTCACACACTCCACTGCCATGTGGCTGTCAATTCACCCGGACATCCCACGACAAAATTGACGTGGGATGTGCGCCCGTCACAACCAACATGAAAGGACAAGCCACCTAGCAGCAAGGTGTGTTGGTAGTGGTCGCCAGCGGCGTCGCATGATTCATTACAATTTCCTCTTTAATGTATCAATGCAATATGTATCTTTCTCCAATAATTTGGCAGCTATACTATAGCTGTTGTAAAAATTGTCCATAAACACTGCATGGGCAGCATTCAATTTTCCCTCTAATAAAGTTTTGACTATTTTTTCTGTGTCGCCTTGCCCAGCAGTCACATCCAACGTATCGGCAAAAACATGAACTTTTATTATGGTTCCATTTGGTTCTGCAAGTATATATAACTTTATTCCATATATGTGTCGTTTTGTCTTGATGTACTGGCGGAAAAAAAGTCGACAACGCCAAAAAATCATCGAATCGTCTAAAGACAAATTGTTACCGGGTTAATAAACACGCTCCATAAAACTATTGAAATTATCCATCACTAGCTTACATTTATTCATGTGATTGACGTTATTTTGATCATCAATAAAATGAGAATTGTATTGAATATTTCTCGACATATATTCAGGGAAAACTGATTTATATAAGCGGTGAATTTTCCAGTAATCAGTAATACAATTCATTTTCGCTGTACTATTCTGCAATAGTAACCCAATAAAGATTTTCAGTTCTTCCATTGTGTTATTCAGTATGGTTGCGTTTATGTTGGTGTAACCGACGATTTTTTGTAGACAGTCTTCACTCAAAAATAAATCAAAATAGTCCCTCACTAGTAGTTCATTTGTCCGAGTAAAGGGAATTCGTTTCAAAAAGCTGAAGTCGGTATTCCAACAAGTGAGAACTGCCACCGGTAGCCCCTCAGGCAGACATTGTAGTGGTGACGCAGTTATTTCAGAACGATATCTGAAATAACTGCGTCACCACCAAGTAGAAGCGGAATACTCTGATTGTAATTTCAGGATTAAGATTTTTCAGTCAACCAAAAAATTGTAGTTGATTTCAGACTCAAGAACTTTAAAATCAATTTCATGTTTCTCAAAAATACACGTCCCACCTCCAGATTTGTTTATTCGACAGTTATATGCAGCTTGGTAATTATTCAGTATTGCAGCTGATGTTTCAAACAAAGAAAGCCAAGTTTCAGTTAAACCAATGATGTCTACTGTATTCGCTTTTGTAATTACTTCAAGTTCATCAAGTTTGTATTTCAGACTACCCATGTTCAAATCATCATTTTTAAAACGTTTAAAGATTTATTGGTTGTTTTCTTCAAATTACCTCGTAGTTAGTCCTGCTGTGAATTTCCTCCAATTTTTCCGATGAATAGGCCACTCCACAGAACCTGCCCTGTGGTCTATTTGAACAATAATACCACGTTCTTTCATTCGGATGCAGTTGATGCATTTAAAGTTTTCTGTTGGTTTACATGTAAGAGTCGAGTGATTTCCAGCGCATTTCGAACATTGCTCTTCATTCGGGTTGGAATATTTTTCCGCTTTGAGATGATAACATTGGCATCGATAACATCTTAGCACATTGTTGTCATTTCTGACCATATACTCGTACATACCCCAGTCAAGGCATACTTCCTATTATCTTTTTATAGGTTTCTTTAGTTACTTCCAGTAGATATATGGATATCTATTGTTTATCGTCAAGGTTCGTGTGTATTGTAGTTTTATATAATCTGAATCATCAATAAAATAATTAAAGTTAATCAATTCTTTTTTCAATTCATTTTCAGTGTATTTCTTTCTAACTCCGTTTAGAACAACCCTCAGCAGCAATATTTTAGGCACCTTGATCTCATAATCTCCACTTAATTTTCCTTTTGCCAGCTGAACAAATGCTTTATAGTATGAATAATAATTCCGCCTTTAGAAATTTGTTTAACACCAGCAAACAAATAATATAGACTGTGCAATTATTATTAAAATTTTCGTCACAAAGTGGCAAAATTGGATGGCACCTCGTTTTACCAATTGTTGAGTATTATATACTTTCGTGAAGCGTCATCTTCGCAAGGGAAAAATTAAAACTGTAAAAATTTCTGTACCGGACTCCAAACTACATACTGCTAACCCCATCGGACACCCGTGATTGCTGCACCACCTTAGTAAGATTCTGTGCGGGACTGTTCTTATCCGATGCTTAATGATTTTAAATTGATTTTGATTTAAATTTCGTTATCTCGAATTAATTATATCACCAATTTTAAAGAAAGGCTTAACTTTGCTAAATCAAACGCTTCCCGAGGACCAGGTGTGATTTTGTTCATAAAACAGGACACAAATGTTCCAAGAAAGTTGGATGACAGTCGCTTCGTGTGTGGTAAAACAATTGGATGAAAAGATTGAAAAATTTGTAGTAATCGAGTAGGTATGGCTCAAAAAGCCAGCGTGCGAGAGTTTGAAAGATGGTTCCCCGGCAAGTTCGTAATTTGGTTTCAATCCCATCAAATATTTCATGGGTTGGTGATTGCAGCTGCCTTCGTACATTATCACGGTATCACAGAATTGGCGATGTATCGCGTGACGGTTGGCGAATGCACGGTTCCTCATCCAGCCATTGCCTTCTAGAAGTAGCCAAATTAATGCAAGTTGCATGACCCAAATTCTCAGCAACAGCAGAGTAGTTAATGTTGATTGAATGTATTCAAAACAAAAAAAAAAAGAAGGATGTCAGCTATTCATACTTCTTTCCCTATCATACAATAAAGAAAATTTTAAATGTCGTAAAACAATAAAAGAAAGTATAAATTTGATAAGAAAAACAAAATAGAAGACTCGTATCGTTATTAAATGAGTGAAATACATAATCACTGTTATTACGACAAATAAATAAAATTTTAATTAGAAAAGAACAAGACATAATGCAAACGAAATATCTACATATTTAATTATATCGTTTACATTTGAACGTCATTCAACAGCGCTCGTTGCCGCATGAATCGTCCAACAACAGTCACATTCAATTCAACAATCAAGTCAATCATATAAATCAATTCAATAGGTACTTGGTGCAGAACGCCTAACAAAGTGGGAACGTAACGTACTTGCCTGCCAGCATCACCATAATCAACAGCATTAAAAATGTACCGAGCACAAGTTCCCACATACTCATTACAAATTCTCCGAGTAACATGGTGACCGCTGCTTCAACGCTGGGCGGCGGAACAGTACCCTTGAAGGTTGCAGCGCTTGCGCAGCCTAACCAAAACTCGCCACACTACGAACAACCCCCATCATCAACACAAATTCATCGCGGAATCGCACTCACCTCTTCGTCAAGAATTCCAACCCAAACATTACTAGAGTGCAGAGCATCGGTATCGGAAAAACTGGCTTAAATAAACTTAAATTCTACTGTTTCGTATTGGATTGCAATTTCAACCTAATCGATTCTTTAGAAGAGTTTCGAAAGCATATGCGTACACATCGGCACAAATGGACCGGACAGTGTGTTGCTTGTCGAAAGAAAGGATCAAAAAAATTCTTATCAATCGATAAAGAATTTTTGCACTTGGTCAATGATCACCTTCCGCAAAAATCGTATGCATATAAACTGCTTCGACCATGGATCAAGAACGATCCTTCCGATTGCTATAAAACCAAAGATATTTGTGAAATGCTCCTGAAAGAGTTCCATTTGGAGAACTTGTGCAGATGTATGGGGCCTAATTGTGTGTTTACAACCAACTCGCAGAAAGATCTACAGTTCCATATACAACTTTATCACAGTGAAGATGTTAGTGCCTTGTATTGTTGCTACTGTTCAGAACATTTGATTTGATACCAACGGACTTGTCGATTATATCGGGAAAGTTCACGGAGCGTCACGCTATCAATGCTCGAAATGTTTCTATCGTAGCTGTGCTGCGTATAATGTACAAGCAGGAATTGAACGAGTTCCGCAAGAGACGTACAGTGGAAGATTTAGAATTGCGAAAATGAAAGAGCCCGTAGGAGAAGAATGGGGAGTCGAGTTGCAACCGCGAACGCGCGTGGACGCGAGGAGTGCAAGTGTTCTTGGACCGTCTCGCTTATATTTTTTTTCATGAGAAGGGCTAATAATTGCATTAAGTATTGAGACTAGATGCAAAGTGAATAACTGAATGTGTAAACAACCTGTTAGCGCGCAAGCAGTGATTGGTATCGGATGAGTGAAAGTACAGCGATCACCAAGAACAACGGGTTCATTGCAGTGCTCTATTTCGGTGATTTTTGAGAAAAACGTTAGTGTGAATAGCGTTTGCATTATTTTTGCCCGAAACGCTTGCAAAGTCCGACGAAATAAGAGTGAAAGTACAGCGATCACCAAGAACAACGGGTTCATTGCAGTGCTCTTTTTCGGTGATGTTTGAGAAAAACGTTAGTGTGAATAGCGTTTGCATTTTTTTTGCCCGAAACGCTTGCAAAGTCCGACGAAATAAGAGTGAAAGTACAGCGATCACCAAGAACAACGGGTTCATTGCAGTGCTCTATTTCGGTGATGTTTGAGAAAAACGTTAGTGTAAATAGCGTTTGCATTATTTTTGTCCGAAACGCTTGCAAAGTCCGACGAAATAAGAGTGTGTAGCTTGCTTGCGAAGTGAAGGATGCAATTCTGAGTTTTGTGGTGCCCGCCTGTTTTGTGTGCCGAAATTGCGAGATTTCCAAGTGTGCGCTCCGTTTGTGGCTGTTTTGTTGCCAATTAACGTAGACAAATCATCTCCACGCGCTTTGTGCTTTAATTGCCATACACATTTCGTGAAGTTCGCATGGATGTTGCAACCACTTTTCCTTTCTCATTGGCTACCACGCACCCTATGATTGCTTTCGCAGCCTTGGGACGTCACAACGGCCGGTGCTAAACGAGGAACGCCCGTGGGGATTCGATGCGTACGCTCAAGTCAAGGACGTGACGAATTATGCGCTGGGATTTTTCTTCTCGCACGAGAACTGTATGCAAAATGAGACACCTAAAGGATTATCGGGTGATTTTGAATAAAAGCATTTATGAGACTTCTGTTTATAGTTTTTGATTGAAGCTCTCAAATAGCTCATGTGTAGTATTCGGGAGGCCGAATTAGATCGCATTATTGTCAAGATTTATAGTATAAAACGGGAATTCGTTGTCGTAATCATATGTAAACGTGTCGGAGAAAATTAGTGGACTCGAAAAAATCGCGAAGTGTTACTATAAATAAAAGAAAAAGGAAATCGAAATAATAATAATACCAAATTTGGAGGATTTACCCGCCCCGAACACGAGCGCTCGTAACAGGAGGTTGGGGTAAGTACCCTTTCTTTTGTTCAGAAACAAAAAAAAAAGAAGATTTCCCTTTTTCATGTTTTTATTTTATTTTTGTAAATTGAAAGATTTTACTTTTGTCTATATTCGAAGAGCGCGTAAATTAAATCGAATATATTAGTTAGTATTTAAATATTTTCTCCATCACGGGATAAACGAAAACAGTCAACGGATGTTGATAGAATCCTGTTGACTATATTATACTCAAGTATTATAGTTCGATTAAAAATCCGAAAAAAATAATGAAAAATGTCAAGATTTTTGGAACTTATTAGAGTCTGAATGAGCGTGTATTTGAATTGAAATTAATGTGTAACGTACTCAAACTTATCAGTTTTTTTTTTGTAATCGTATCTGAGAGAAAACAATAAAATAATGAAAATGTCGAATTAAACTATACTCTTCGGTCTTTCCTTTCTTCCGGCTCTGACCGGGTATAGGACTCGGTACGGTGGCAGGCTCCCCTTAAAACCATGAGCCAGCCGCCGGGTACAACTTAATCCTTCTTGTTTCAGGTGATGTCGTGGGTTGAGTGGCCCAAGCAGAGTGCCTCTTTATGGCATAGAGTTATGCCTTCAAATTGGATAATTCTATGGCATAAATTGGTCACCGGGGTACTCCCCTTCTGATGGGAAAGTTCATGCAATTCAAATTGTATGAGTTTTCCACTCAGAAGAGGAATACCTGGCCACTGCAACAGAATAAATATGGATTTATTCCGGTTGGGTGGGTGCGAAGGGGCTTCACCATCACCCGTTTGCCCCTCTTTCATTTGTGGGCCATGAAATTTTTTGTAGTGGGTCCTCGTGCTGGGGAAATGAACCCGCCCCACGACACCGCAATGCTAGCCTACCAGCGCATTCACGCGTCTCCAGACGAGGGCATTCTCGGCAGATACCGACACCTTCTTCTGCCGAGGCAGCAGACCATCGCTGCAGTCCTTTACGGACATATTGAAACTCTTCATTAACACTACAAATGGCGCCCAACGTGGGGACAATTTAAGCATCGACGTTACTCAAACTTTAAGGGATCAAAGACTCAAAGAGTTAAAGGAAGAAGCAAAGAAAGAAGCAGGAATGGTTTAGCAATGGTCATGGTGTTTACTCAGAACTTCCAGATGAAAAAGGATTTTTTTTTAATATCCAAAGAGAAATCCGCTGTTTCGCGCGTAAATTATAGTTTCTCATTAAATAAAACCAAGAATCTTTAATATCGAATAAAAATTTATCTTTATTTCCGCACTCATCAAACTAGGACACTTTATTTTGCGAACAATTAACACAATTTAACACAAAAATGGCGATATTGTTTCACTAATCGATATTCTGTCGATTTTTCGTTCAAACTTTTGCTCTATCGCCAACCAATTTCGCTATCGCCGTAGACTGCGCCAATTTTAGTTTCTTACTAAATAAAACCAAGAATCTTTAATATTGAATAAAAATTTATCTTCTTCTTTATCTTTCAAATGTCACCTTATTTTTTGGTCTGGTAGTATACTATAAATAAAAGATGTATTCTTACCATAATGGACAAGTTTTCCAGATACGCTGCAGCCTATACTCTGAATAACAGAAATAGCCTTTGCAGAATTAAAGCGTTGAAACATTTTGTTAGCCTGGACACAGTAGTATATGTCTGTATATAACATCTCCAAAGCCTTCACCGAAGTTCACGGGGTCTGAAATTTAGGAGTTTGTGAGTTTCTGTCTAACTTCAAGGTTTGACATATCTCGCAGTTATAAATCACCTGGGTAACTTTATTTTTGAAGAAAGGAAAGTAAACTGTTCTTTTGAGGTGAGAATGGTTTCATTAATTCCACGATGATTGCTTTTTAAACAACTTCCTAAAGAAAGAAGGTTATCAATTCATTGCGTATATTTTTTTTTTTTTGCTTTTTTTTTGTATGTTCACGCATAACTTTTGAACGGAGATGGATAGAAGAGACCTGTTTTTGGGAAATGATACGTCTTTCTTCCAGTTAGGTCCCGTTTAAAGGATAAGAAATTCAAGTAACGGTAAAGGACTTTTACCGTTAAAACTAAAAAAATTCAGACTTTCACCCCGATTTTTCAGCATAACTGATCGACGCGTGTAAGGATTTTGATTGTAGAGGTTTCAAATGAAAGACAACATATTGATCTAAAATGTATCGGAACAGAATTGAAATCCTTTCAAGGGCTCTGCAGATATTAACAGTTAAATATGATACATTGATGTCAAGAAATTTAAATTAAGTGATATTTCATACGAAAAGTGCCAATTAGTTGGCACGCTGCAAGGATTTGTTGGAGATACCGTGTCCTTTGGTGACGGATGATAAAAATAATCAGTATCCTTAGTTTTCTGCATAAATGGTACTTTTTAGTCCATCATTTCTACCGGAAATAACCCATAAATTAATTCTAAGTGTGGCATAAATACAATAGTTAGAGGAAACATTTCAGGACGCTTTTCTCTTCCGCATTCATTCTTTGCTTACCAATGAGCTTGGTATAGGATCCTTCTAACATCCTTAGACGTAAACGGTACATATAGGATTATAAAATTCTCTGAAGAAATAATAAGGATTGAGTGATTGCAAATTATAGAATTGACTCGTTACTTTTAATATTATATCCACATTATAACATATGCCCAGAAAACTAAAATTAGTGATTTCCATACTAAACACCGGCGAGAATCGCAACCTAAAAGAGATGCATTTCCTGCTATAATTGATCATAACTGCACAGATGAAGATAGAAATGCATAGCCGAGTTTTCATTGAACTATATGGTATGATTTTCTTCAAACTTTCATGAAAATTAGTGTTGTGTATTAAATAAAAAGGCACGCATTTTGATACTCGTGTTCAATCACAAAAATTAGTCTTTATTAAGGAATGACTAAATTCAGCTGTCACTTGCACAAGAAGAAGATTGAATTAGAATACATGGAATGGAATGTCAGATTTAACTAGGGTTGCCAGAACCATTATAATTAATACATTACAGTCTCCCACGCTTAATGGAGTACATGGTCGCTTAGATGAGCAGGTAATCTCCTAATCCTGTTAGATCTTCTTAAGCTGGATTCTTGGTTCTCTACTGCTTGGGGTGTCAACTGTGGTTCAAAAACTGTTTCATCTCTTTGGTTGGCAACACTTCGCTCTATGAGTACCTCTTTTAGTCTTGGATTTTCATGAACAGGTTCCTCTTGAAACGTTACGGTCTTCTTTGGTAGTTCTTTAATTCGTATCCATTGTCAAGCTTTATTTGATAATGAAGTTGGCCAAATTTTGCTTTTACTACACCAAACTCCCAAGTAGGCTTATTACGCTCGTACCATCGCACTTGTACTCTGTCACCTACACTTATCTGACGAATTATAGGTTTAATTGAAGCTGAAGTTCGTTCTTGATGCGGGCGGATAGCATCTAGCTTAATACGGATATCACGGCCAAGGTATAATTGTGATGGACTCCGACCACATGCTAGTGGTGTAGCACGATAACGTAAAATTATTTGCTGCACTTTGATGTTCAGTGGTAATTTATCTTCTTCCATCGCCTCTACTTTAGTTTTCAAGATTTGCACATACCTTTCCGCTAAGCCATTTGTAGCTGGATGTCCGGGGGCTATAAATTTTTGAATAATTCCATTTTCTAAACAATAATTTTTGAACATTGTGCTCTGAAGAATTGTGGCGTTGTCTGAGATGATGACTTGCGGTAGACCATGATTAACAAATATATCTTGAAGTAATTCTATGGTTTTTTCACTTGTTGGGGCACTTCTAATGATGCGTATTTCCGGCCATTTCGATTTAGCATCTACCAGTACCAGGAAATAATGGTCTTGAAATGGTCCAGCATAGTCAATGTGCACTCTTTGAAAATTTTGATCCGGTTCTTCCCAGTGATGTGTTGAAATCTTTGGAGGGTCTTTTCTTACTTTTGCACAGCTTGAACACGATTTTACTAACTGCTCTATATCCGAATCGATGCCTCTCCAAAAGCAATACTTTCTTGCCAGCTGCTTCATTTTGACAATGCCGATATGTGTGTGATGGAGTTCTTTTAAAATTTCGGAACGAAGACTCATTGGAATAACAACACGATTTCCTCTAAAAATTACACCATCTTGAACAGTGTAGTCGAAATCAGTTTTCCTACCTTCAATCAAGTCTCGTTTAAATACTGAAAGTTCAGGGTCACGCTCTGTTTCTTTTGATATGGTTGTAGCCGTAATTGATAATGTTGATATTTCGTTTATTGTTTGATCTTGAATATTTTGAATTTTCTCATCTAAAAAATGTTTAAAATTTGATTTATCATTAATTGGTGCTCTCGATAGACAGTCTACATTGACGTTATTTTCGGCATTACGATGTTGTATCTGAAAATTAAACCCTTGCAAAAATGATGCATATCTGAGAAGTCTAGCTGAAGTCATAGCTGGTGTTTTTGCATTTTGATGGAAAATTCTAGATAATGGGCGATTATCTGTCAACAAGGTAAATTCTCTTCCATACAAATACATAAAGAATTTGTCAACAGCGAAAATTATTGCTAAAGCTTCTCTGTCTAATTGACTGTAATTTTGTTCTGCTTTTGTCAACGCTCTTGAAACAAATGCAACAGGACGTTCATTTCCATCAACAATGTGGGACATTACTGCTGCTATTCCTGTGCTTGCATCGCAGGCCAACGTAACCGGTAAGTTTGGATCGTACGGAACTAAAACTCTTTCTTCCTGTATTTCTGATTTCAGTTTTTGAAAAGCTTGTTCACATCTCGGTGTCCATATAAATTTTTTATTTTTTTCTAGAAGCTGACGTAAAGGAAAAGTTTTTGTTGAAAGGTCTGGAAGAAATTTCGCGTAATATGTTATCATCCCGAGGAATCTTCTTGTGTCTTCCATGTTTTGTGGACGCGGTAGGTCTACTATGGCACGTATTTTATCTGGACATTTTAATATTTTGTTGTAACTGATGACATAACCTAGATATTTGATCTGTTGTTTGAAATATTCGCACTTGTTCTTATTTACATGTAAATTATATTTGCTTAATCTTTGAAAACATTTTATTAACCGATGCTCACATTCCGCTAGAGTTGATCCATAGATGACAATATCATCGAAATAGGAAATTGTTCCTTCAAGGCCTTGTAGAATTTGGTCCAAAATACGATTGAATTCATTTGGTGCAGTCTTGATACCAAAAGATAACCTATTAAATTGATACG